>JAHDVE020012219.1:0-80833 GCA_022606495.2 Halesus radiatus | reverse complement strand
TATTATATTAAATAAAATAAAAAAAAAAAATAAAAAATATAAATCCTAAAGTTTTCATACCCTTACTTATATTTTGTTGAATATGAGCAGTTAAATTCAGTTTCTCCTCCATTATAATTCCGAGATCTTTCATCTCCATATCTCTTTCTATATTTATTTGATTTATTGAATAATCGAAAAAGACCGCCTTTTTTGTTCTGGAAAAGGTTAAAGATTTGCATTTTTTTAAGTTTAGATATATATTGTTTTGTGAACACCAGCTAGAATGTTAATATTTTACTGAAGAATTTGAATGCGGTTTGGATCAGTTATTTCTTTATATAATTTAACATCAATATTTCTGAATATGTTCTTTCTCTTCTATTTCTTCTTTTCCTAATTTTTTCTATACACAAAATTTCCACATTTGGTCACAATCGAGTCTTGTATATTGTCATATGAAATAAAATAATTAGGTAAATTGAATACATTTTTAACTATAACGTATTTTTCCTAATATTTGCGAAGTTGAACTGACACCAGTTTATACGCCATTACGTATTTAAGCTGACGCGACTACGGCCCTAGTGGCCGTTATATTCCCAATTAAAGTATTGGATAATTAACTGTTGCTCTAACATTTATTCATACAATAATTAAATTGGAAATATAACGGTAATACGCGCCGCAGTCGAGTCAGCTAAAATACGAAGATGCATCCGATATTTAATTATAATGTAGTAGCTGAAATACCCGGCGTTGGCTGGGGATTATTAATGGTTTTAGAAGAGTTTTGAGGTAGTGATGTTAACCGAAAAAAAATCCTCTTATTTTGAACTTCAAGAGTGCAAAATTTCATCAGGAAGTACTAACATTCAGCTATAAGGGTTGGGAAAGGGGGGAGCGATGGTTTTTGAAAATCTCATGAATATAGTGGCCTTCCTCTTATTTTATAAGTCAAGTGTGCATAACTTAATCAACAAGTACAAAAATTCTGCCTTAGGGGAAGAGATAGAGGGTTGAGAAAGTGTTTCGACATCCCATGAATACAGTAACCTTCCTTTTGTTTTAAAGATCAACTGTTATATCAAATTTTATTAAGCTCGGATACATTTTTGGATTTGTATAAAAAAAACACCCACCCAGCCAAGCACATACACTCTTCAACCACAAAGAAGAATTACTTCTTTACAACATGGCTTCAAATGAATGCATAGTTAAAGTTATCACGAATTCGATGAATAAACACTGACACACTGATCACGGAGTAGTAGGTGGCTTCTTCCACCTTCAGCTCTTACAGCTGTATTAACTATTATCTGTGCATTGTTAATAAAATAAATGTATTTATTAAATAATATAAGACATGCTCCAGAGCACTATTGAATTTCTAGTCTTGAAGACATTATAAGTGATGTGCCTTCATCATTTAAAAAATGTTCACGCATAAAAAAAAAATATATATGTATGAGAGGAAACTAAGTTTTTCAACCCTAATAATCGAGATTCGTTTCGGATTAAATAATATGAGAACCCAGTGATGCTGGAATGACCTTCTCAAATGGCACCATGTATGCACAAAGGCTCTGAAAAAATCTTAGATACATTTTATATGTATGTTCATTCGAATGTCAAATCAAACATTGATTTTATGAAGGCTCGCAATATCGTGAATTGATTAAATAAAGAATACATAACCACGTTCGCGTAGACGCCGAATGTTCACAAATTGAATTTGTCCCTCTACGCCGTAGACGGATACCTCAAGCGTAGTACCTTCTTCTTACCATCTAACGGGCTGTCGGGTCGCGGCTGTTATAACGTTATTACGGCGACAAAATAATAGACGCGTGGGTTCCTAGCTTTAAGTACTTCACTTATACTTGTACGGGAAGTTGCTTCTCAGAAACTCGGCTTAACAATGCCGGTCTAAAGTCGCTATTGATATGACATTGCGGTGACGGCTTATGTCGGGTCAATGAATGGATTGAAAAAGAACGAATGATGTCAAATCTCATTCAAATTATCATTATTTACACAAGGAAAACAATTGAAAGGATTTTTGCTTAAAAAAATTGAAAAATCTTTCATTATAGCAAATTAAAATATTATACAAAAGCACAAAAAATACTTGAGAACTCACGGAAAATATGTTGAAAATATATGTAGAAAAAATAATTATTATACAGTTTTGACCTATTGAATTATTTTCCCCTCGTATTGTCAAACTAGTCTATTTATGGATATGGGTAATCGTTAAAAAGTAGTTGAGTAAAATTAAAAAAAAATGTTTTCATTTTTGTATGTTCACCAAAAAGCTCACATTTTGCACAAATTCGTTGTCGATATAATTGTAACTTAAATTTTCGGCTTTCTCGTGATTTTGATTAAAGAGAATTGAATAAACGCTGCGGAGTCAAAACATCAAACTCACATTTCAAAGTTCCTTAGCTCATGGTGAAAAGGATACTGCAAGCTCAGGATGATTTTATTGAAAAAGAAATTTCAGAAAAAAAAGTTTAACTTGACCCCAGAGTTTACAGATCCATTCATTCAGAGCTTAATGTATCGATCAAACAGATATCAGTGAAAGAAATATATAATTTTTAATGCATTTAAATGAAAAATCGTCAATGCTGCTACGAGGTTCATTTAAAACTAAACCAATTTCACGGGAAAGTTCTTCTTCCGGAAAATTAACCATTTAACAATAGTTTAGCACCCTTTTCGCGCCTCGGAACCGTTATTTAGTGACGGCGTAACAGTATAACACCTTAAAGGCTGTGGTCTCCAGGCGCCATTTTCGGTCGCAAAGTGTTACGTATGAGGTTCGTATTCCTGCACAGCCATCGTTCCCCTTATGAAACGGAGCCTTCTGCATTCTAATTTTAATATAATGTCAGAATTACACCACCTGGTTCAGTCTCCTGTTTCGTGTAACCTGATAAGTCTGAAGATAGCGGAGTAACGTTTCAGATTTTAGAGTTTTGCTTGTCAAGTCAAAGGTTATAGAAAATTAAGTAAATACAAAAGCTACATATTTCGTCCAATATTCTCCCCACATCTCCTTTGAAATGATTTTGCGTACAACTATTTTTTGATTTTTTATCAATGAACTAGTATTACCATCCGGTTTTTCTCGCAATTCGAACTCTCGTATATAAATATATATATACTTATTCGCATTTTACAGTAAAACTATGAACAAAAATAAATAAAGTCCACAAGAAATTAAAAACAAAAATAAAATAGAGTCACCCAAGCGTCTCCTAAAAAAAAATTACTCCCTCCAATAAAATAATAATCCAACTCGATCTACATTCAAAATAAGGGAAGCACATTAAATATCTTAGAACAATTGGAATATCACAAAACATCAAATATTTCAATAGCTAATTTAATAAACTAGTCTAATAAATGAAAAAAAACCATGTAAGTCGTTCGCCACTCTTAGATATGTTGAAACTTAGTTCAATTAGTATAATTATGCAGGGAAAAATCCTTGCATTTTAAACTAATTTGCCAATGGACCCACCTTAATAACCATTAAATCAAATTTCAAGAATAAAATATTTTATCCCCTAAGTACGAAAACTTTACAATATAACCATTAAAATAATCGACTATTTACTTGTAAATAAATAAGGAAACTGATATTAAAAAAAAAATTAAAAAATTAAGAGTTTTATTATAAGTACCTATATATAAATAAAATAAAAATATTGTCTATAAGTGGCTTCACCACAGTTTGGTAGTGCGTTCAGAAGGCGACACGCATGCGTTTAAATAATTACCCAGCAGAACTTTTTTTATAAAAAATCAGTTTTTGAAGTAAATAAAAAATACTAGTTATTATAATATTTTAACAACTGCAAATTAAAATGATTAAATAACGAAAAATACGGAACCATAAAAATCTCTTTATTAAGTAAACAGAGACAGTTAAATGGAAACTTTATGGACTCTATAGCTCATGATAGAAATAGCGCAAAAGAGCTAAAAACCCTTTCAATAATCTAAAAACGTCAGGCAAAAAAATGTTGTTCAAATTTCATGATGTCAGTGCGTATCTTTCAAGACTAGATTCCTCATACAAACAGAATTACCTCTTCATTTGAAGATCCCTATCATCGTACAAGTACTTGTACATAAAATATATGTTTAAAAATTGACTGACGATAAAAATTTACACAACAATACTTTGTACGTGTAGTAGGCAAAAGTTTGATAAAATTGAGCAACAAAATCCCAATCCGAATGTTTTTCTTTCTTTACTTAATAAATATATTTTATGCGAAGAGAAAGCAACAGTGAATGAATGTAAAATTTATACAAATCACAATTGCGGCAGAGATAAATTGTGTTTTTATGCTTAAACACAGTATGGGGGCGGGTTTGTGGAATCCTTACATACGTCAAAAATTCAGAACGAGCCAATCGTAAGGGAAAGAACAAAAATCAGGCGCCTTGAAACCAAACGGTTCCAATATTAATGATTTTTTTTAACAAAGTCTTTTTCCTAACCAAAAAAATTTATTGGAAAAAAAAAACGGTTTCATGTCTTCAGAAAATTGAAACTTTTTGGTTGATTGAAATATCGAAAATGCAACTTATTTTTAATCTCTTGCTCATTAGGGATTTTACATTAACCCGGAAGAATGTGTAATTATTATTTATTGAAATGAAGCTGTAAAATCTCTCGAACGGTGAGCTGCGGCGTTTTTCCGCAGGATTTTCCATTTTAACGTTGTTTTTTCAGCCAACGACAGCTCTTCATCCAATTTATTTCATGACCTTTCGAATTTATAAATATCGATTTAACAATTAAAAATTTTGAAAAATGCCGAAAAATCATTTATTTTCATAACTCGTCAAATATTGTCCAATAAAAAAATAGGGAAAGTGTTTTAAATTTTAAGTGAGAACATAAATGATATGTTATGATACTCGTTTTGACCTTGCTGGGGATTTATTATCAGTTAATAAATTTGAGGAGATTTTTTTTAACTGGTTTTTTCGTTTTTCCAATCTTAAGTGGTGAATATCAATATAAATGTGTTTCGCATGTTTTAATAAGCTAAATATCACATCATCTCGTAAAAACATATTTTTTAAATAAGTAAAACGTATTGGAACCACGCAGTTCTTAGTTCCGTCTGAATCCGACAACATACAGTATACAACCAGAACCGTCCGGCACGGAGCGCGGAGGAGTAAACGACACAAAGGCCGTAAAAGTGCGAAAACCAACCCCGGAGATAATGCCCGATCATTTGTCTTCGTTTCAGGGCGGGCGCAGGGTGGTCCGTTGCGAGGCACGAGAACACCAACTAAATAAAAACAAATAGCGAGAGGAAGGACGGGCCGGAGTCACTGGATGTGCGAAGTAAACAGTCGCGAGATGCGGCGATGAGATACGAGGGGGCAACAATGGCCAGCTGACTTTTTGCTTTCTTTCCGAGTTATGATGAGAGGCGATTGGTGGTGATTTAATTTTTATTATTGTATTAATTTTTGGAAGTTTGGTTTTTATTGCATGCTAACACTTTTTGATGTGTTAATTAGTTAAATATTCGATTAAAATTAACTGAAATTAGAAAAAAACGTGCATTTACTGTTAAGTAGTGCCACCTAGTTTCGCCGGAAGAGTTACTATCGATATAAGTATTATTTACAATCATCCAAACAAAAAATATTTTAATATTTAAACAAATAAAAAATAAAATGAACCATGCATCTCGTCTTATTTATTGATAGTCAGTTAAAAGGAGAAATTGAAATTTTGCTTTATTTTTCGAGCTTAAATGCATACGTACTCGTTCTTTTAAGTATGTACGTAAAAAAAAATAGATTTTCCATACGAACAGAATCTCTTAACACCATAGCTCACCGTTCGAACATTTTTGTGAGACTTATTAGGAGTCTAGTTACGTTACATATTTTTGATAGATATATTAAGATACTAGTTACGTAAGATATATTTTTATGACGCTTGGAATAAAAAATGGCTGCAAATAAAACTTTAAAAAAATTATACCAATTTTTTTTTTTCCAAAAAGTGTTTTTTTAATTTTTTTATAAAAGTTAAGACGTATTTTTGCATTCTGTATCATCGTTCAATAGGATCATAAACACTTTTTTTCTAAGGGACATCAAAAGTAAACGAAAATGGCCAGGCCTAGCTTAATTTTAATTTTTAAAACCTCTGTAAAAATACCTAGCGGCAAATACCAAACTTTTAAAAAAAAATTACACAGACCATTGTACGATGAATAAAAAAAACAACTATTAAAAACCTTCACCATCCTATTTTTCTTCCCAATGGAGTTCTTCAATTACTTACCTACTTTCATCATTTATTGTTAATTTTTGTTTATGTTTAAAATTTGTCTATTCTTACATTACTATTTTTCTATGTTTATTATTTGTCTCTACTTGTAATTATTTTTTAATATACTCTGTATCCTGATGAATTCGCTTCCGAAATATGTTGATTTTTTATATATTAAACAGAGGTGTAAACTAAATATTTCATATGAATTTTATTAATAATTACTCCACAAAGTATTTATACATTTATTGAAAAGAAAAAAAAAACTATTAATTCAATGGAATGAAACATCCAATATGGCTTCGGTTATACATTATCCTACTGTAATTTTTAAATTTATTACGAGTCTAAGGTTTTTTTGTCTTAACATCGAAAAGTAATTTGTTTCGCGTCGATTAGAAATAATTGAAAACTTTTTAGCTTTCATCCTACCGACATTGCATGTACGTAAACCTGAAGTGGATAGCGTATGCACTGTTTAATGTACGGATATATAATATTATTCGTAATTTCGTTTGTCTTCAGCCCAGAACGAATGTATGTAACACGATGATACTTACACGAGAAGAGGCTTGACGCCTTGTTAGCTTACAAACTTAGTTGAGCATCGGCACGAGTCTCCAACAGCCAAGGCACACAAAAACATATCCGCCTCGGAGGAATTCTTCAATAGACGACGCCGGAAAATGAGCGCATTATATGAGAAATAATTTCCTAAAGTTTTCCTGGATATGAAATAAGATAACGGTAGAGCCAACTGGCACTAGTCTTGAAACATTTTGAAGTTTACTTGCTATTGTTGGCGAGGATGTACCCCGACTCGACGTTGAATTGAAGCGCCTTCGTTTGTATACGGAACCTGAACACGTGTTTGACACGAGGTACTTGATGCTGACATAGACGCATATCATCTAAGCTTATTAATTTTAATTGCATATTTGTATCTTCCAATTAAGGAGGTTTACTTTTCCTCGTATTTTTTTATATTAGGTACGATAATTTTGTTTTTCCCCAAGCAACTCGGATAAACATGAGTCGATTGCGCCGGTAATGGTTCAAATTGGGTAGCCTTAAAATTGATTTGGACAATTATATGCATCCTTATAAAACCTACCATACTTATTCCATAGATTTTACCCGCAATCATTGTCCGCTGTGATTTCGTTCGATACGCAGTGTTAATGCACACTTGCAACCCTCCGCAATATTCGTATTGCCTTTGTAAACCGCCGCAATCTATCGGATTGTGATCTTGTCGCAGATTGAGGAATATCCTCTGTGTTTTTTTTTATGTTGAACTCTTATTATTATGTTCTTAACATATAATAGCGATCGACTAATTTTTCTAATTCATTTTAAACAAACAAAAAAAGAACAAAATGATCACCGTGAGAAAGAAACAGTCTTCATTAATTACTCTATCGTCATTAAAATCCGAGCAATACGCGTAAATAATAAACATGTTAATTATTTCATTATGAACATAATGCTATCGGCTTGAAAAGCCACTGAGTTCAATGAATGATCAAAAATAGATTTATTTTTTTTTTAATTTTTATTTATATCTATAGATTATACAGTACCTTTTTACATAATATTTTTTTAAAAGTATAATAAGGTGCTTTGTATGGTGTTTAATAATGTGGAGTGTAAGCTAGGTTTGAAGAGGTGATACTGTGAATGGAGTGTTAAATTTGTCGAGACCACCTCACTAGGAGAACCTGTGCTGAGGTGTTCACTGTGTATTGATTAGTTTTGATTTAATGTTTTGGTGTTGCTGCATAAATGTAAATTAAATATAGAATTTGAAGAAAAATACATTTTTTCTTTTTGCTTTGGTTACAAAAGGCAAATCCTAAAAAAAAAATATACATGTAATTATTGATACTTTCGACTATGTTTGATAATATTAAAGTATATTGCACGGAAAAAGAGAATAGGGACTATGAATTAAGCATAGTGTTTTATGTATTGCGTTATGTTTGGTTTGGTTTAATCATGTTTTGAATAACATGAATACCTTGTTTTTTGATCCAGGCTGTGATATGTTTTTCGATATTAATTGTAGATATTACATTTACAGTTAGTAGCTATTTCAGAGTGGTGGGGATGCAATTATAAAGTTTAGGTAAAGTGTTTTCGCCCGTGTGAGGTGTGTATTATCGGGATATTCATGGTTTTATTTGTTGAGGATCTGGTTTTTATTGCGGTTTGCGGTTGAATTGGAATATAATGTTTGTGTTAGAAGAGGTGTAATAATACAGATTTGGCAAATACTTGTCTTATTATTATGATGTCAAGTGTTTTGAAAATTTCACCAGAGTCTGTGTAGAACGGTACTTGAAGGATGAGTTTAATTGTCGTCTCTTGTATTTTATTATTGAGTCTAATGCTTTGTTCGATGCACTTTCTCAAGCCAGTATGCTATATGTGATAATGGACTGACAAAGTGCAAAATATATGATCGTGAGGATTGTTCATGGGAAAATAATTTTAATGTTCTTCATGAGGTACATCACTCGTTTTAGTTTATTAGTTATGTTATCAGTCCATCGTAAGTATGAATTAATTATGACCCCGAGGTACTTAGTTTGTTTAATAATTTCGATACGCTCGCATTGGCAAGTAGATAAAGTTTGTGCACAGTCATGCAAAAACAGTTCTATGTTTGATGGAGGTTGATCCCTTTGTCTAAGGCATCGTTAAAAATATTGTTATTTAACAATTTTTTATGACTGATGGACTTTATTCAGCTTTTATGAATAACTCTTTCTACGTGTCTGCTTGGCATAGTACTATTAGTACTGTATCTTCAGCGATGGATGCGATTTTACCTTTAATTTCAAGGTCAAAAAAATTGTTAATATAAATCAGAAACAATAGAGGACCAAGTACCCTCCCTTGTGGCACCCCGTATCTAATCAAGAGTGGTTAGTTTGTTTTATTCTTAATTTTAACTTGTTGTGTTCTGTTAGACATGAATATTTTCAGTCAGTCGAGTTCTATTCCACTAGTAGCGATGTTTTTTAATTTTTTTTTTGTGAAATTGTGTTAACCCGAGTCTAAGAAAATTGATATGACTTTTTTGTGCATCTAAATTATGAGTAATGAAGTCCGTTTTAGTAGTAATCGCATTTTCTGTGTTCTTGTTTTTCCTGAAGGCTTGTTGGTTAATCGAGAGTAGATGCAGCGTTTTAAGATAGTGTTAAAGCTGTTCTTTTATGGTTTTTTAAAGAATTTTTGACGTAGTATTCGGCAGTGTTATGAGCCTGTAATTGTTAACATAATATTTTTTTTGTCCTGATTTATAAATTGGAATAACAAGACCTTATTTTAGGTGGCTTGGAAAAATTTCTTCTTTCAGACTAAGTTTTAATAAGAATGTAAGTGATTTAAGTAGTTGTTGGCATAGTATTGTTTGTTTTAGAGTCAATACCGTCAGTTCCCATAGTTGTGTTATTATTTAGTGTTTGTATTATTTTTTTGGTATCTTCTAGTATTACTTTTTGTAATTTGAAATTATTCATTTTATTAGTGGCGTTTATTGTTTTGGGTTTCTTGAATGCCGTTTACAGTTGAAGTGATTTTTTTGCATTTTCAACTAGGCTAACTCCAACACATGTAATATTTGTTTATATAATTAAGTACGCGTGTACGATTATTGTGGAAGTTGAATTCTTCATTATTGATGAGTAAGTTTTTTATGTTGTCATCTTGTTCTTCTGTGTGTATGTACTTTCCCTCAGAATAGACCAAACGCTTTAAGGGTCATAGTTTGCCATTATCAGTTTCTTTCTGTAGTATAAATCTTTGCCATTAGCTTACCTTGTTTGTGTAGTCAGTCCATTTTATATACTATTTAAGATGCTTTGGGTAATCAGTTTTTAAGCCTTCTTTTAGGGTGTGGAATAAATTAAAGTGGAGTTGATTTTTATTAAATATTTCCACGTTTGTTTTTATAGGCATTGTTTAAGGAAAACGTAATCAATTTCTTTTATTGAGATGTTATTTTGGATTGTTGGAGTTCACGTCTGGTGAAGTAAAGCCTACCGTTGTTGCGTAGTTAATTCATTTTAATTAATTAATTTATTAATTTTAACAAACATCGTCAGATTTGTAACAAATAATAACAAAAATATACCATTCATAATTTAAACGTTTTATACTTTCTGAAACATCAATAATTCATTCCAGCTAGCGAGAAACAATAATGTACGTTCACCCTGAATTGAATACTTGTGAATTTATAAAGTTTATTCTTACATAATTCTTAATAAACTTTCTCATCTTCTGAATGTGCAAAGTTAAGCAAAATAATAGGATTGTTGAACGACATTGGCTCAAAAAACTTTTACTTTGTAACAAAACAGTGTAACACGGGAACAAGAAGTGAGATTTTATGGGTCAAATGCTTTTCCAAAAGGTTTATGAAAGCAGCTCTGCAAAATACAAAGCAGCTTTTCGGTCCTGAAAATAAGTCAACAAAAACATTTTTACTTCATATTGTATTATTTTTATTCTTCCTCCCATTTATAAGCAAAATACGACGATAAAAATGAAGACATATCACAAATAAATCAATTCGCGCTGAAACTACTGTTTTTGGTGTCAGGAAAAAAGCATTTAAAAATCTCATTCTCTTGTCAAAAAGAACATTCCAAAAGCTACAAACCCCCTTCACAGCCTAACTGAGTCAATAACAAACCTGGGTCAATGAGTCAATATATAAACTTTCCGCCCAACTCGCGTACCTTTGTAACTTTTTTTCAGCAAACAAGAACTTGTTTTTCTTGTCACGTAATTAAAAGTCTTCCCTCGCTCCTCTTTGTGAAGCTTTATTGTAACTTTGATTGTATAAGAAATATTGATTAGGAAATTTCGCCGAGAAAATGAAATTTATGAGATCATAAAATATTAATAAGAAGATTTTTATTTCTTTTCGGCTATGTCTATAGAACTTTTGTCATTTACAAGTTAAACGAAGGGTTACGAGTCGAAATTGGAAAACACTTTTTCCCTACTTTTTTAGACGGAATCTCAAAGCAAACAAATCTCCCTGGTAATATATAATAAGAAACTAAATTTTGAGTCAGGGCTTCCATTTTGTATGTACAATGGATGAATCTGAGGAAATTAAAGGCTTCTTTAATGAGTCAGTTAAAATCTTAGGTTCGCTGCACGTACAACTCAGTATCAATTTATTTTTATAAATAATGCACTTAAATGCTGACAACAATAAAATTAAAATTTACCCAAAAACTTTCGTAACATTTTTTGGAGTGAATTCTCTGTTCGAGATTTTTTATAAAGCAACAGAAGTAAATTATGTGGGTCATATATATATTTTTTATATAGAATCCCCGGGTAGTAGAAGTTGAAAGATGCTATCTAACAGTCCGCGGAAGGTGTAAACACAAACACTGAAATATGTGAATCGGTTAAATGACTGTAATTACATCGCTAGCAAACTCTGTTTATGTGAAAAACCGGTCTCCGTCGTTGAGTGCTTATGATCCCCCCCGGCTACGAATAGTCACGTGTTTAAATCCAGACGTGCGCAAATTAATTAATTAGTAAATTTTATTTAACTAAATTGTGTTATTTCAGAATGCATTTTTTTTTTAAATGTAGTATATTTTCGGCACATTTCTCAGTGGTAGATACTGTCAGTATCACCCTGGTGAAATATCGCCATTCACAATCGATACGTTGCTTGATTTAAACTTCAATGCATTGGGCTTCAATGAATTTCCATTGGCTTTTCTATATGTGTGCTGTTAATTCTGTTGATTAGTTAGAGCTTCATTTAGATATTTTGAATAATAATAATAATAATAATTATAACCTACATTTAAAAATTTAAAAATGCAATTTCAATGAGTTTCAAAAATTTATTGAACTTATTTTCATAGTTTTCAATCGATCGGTCTTTTTCAAATTTCTACAATATATCTCAGTTGCTTAGTAGAACTTCTACTGACTTTTTTGTTAAATAACACTTGAATTTAATTTAATAAAATTGTTTTAAAACGTTTTTTTTTTAAATGTAATGCTTCTACGATGTTTAATTGTTCTCCTTAATTATTCTTTGTCCTTTCTCTACTCTATCTAATATTTTTCCTCCCCCTACTTTTTACTTACCCCCCCCCCCCTCTAGTCTACCACTTCCACACCCGCTTCAATACCTAATGTATTGATAATGATTTTGTAATAACGTTAAGTTAGTATATATTTATCCCTGATGAAGGAACGCCGATTATAAAAACATACTAATTTAAAGTGGTATTCTATTAAGGGAATTTATGTTATGTTTATAATCAACAACCAAAAAGAATTATTTGCAATAGGACAATATTTGAATTCCTGCCATTTCCATAATTATTAGCGGAAAATGCTGCTTGCGTAATATCGGAGGACTTAAATACCAGTGAATATAACCCATAACGCCCGACCCCTGGGCGGGAACCCGACGCTTTGGAATATGGTAGCTATGTAATTTTATTTACGTTTTCGTGTGAAGCAATCACCTTGTGGTTCGACATAATTAATAAATAAAACAAACATTACTTTATTTTTAAATTAACGTCAACCGATTTCGCTTATCTCAAGACTCATCAAGGTAAAACATAAAACAAAACAATTATATTTATTTCAAGTAGCCTACTAGCCTGGGGACTTTTCTGTAAAACAAACATCAATAATTTTCAATCAGTACAAAATTCACTGGTTAAATTATGAGCTCATAAAAGTTTATACTAACAACGGCATAATATTCCATACGTTTATCAGAGTCTCAAACTTCTTTCAGTTAGATCAATTCTGTGGTACAAAATTATATTTCACCACATTAATAACTCTATATTTAATACAAATAGACTAGAGCACAATTATAATACTCGTCTCTATTTTATTGAAGGAATAATGGTTCCTAAGCATAAAAGCAAATATGGACAAAGAAATTTAGAACACATGAATCCTAGTTGTATAAATATGTTTCCCGCTGAAATAAAAAAAAAAAACTCTATAAAAACTAAACCATTAATAAACACATTGAAAACTTGGCTTGCTGAAAGAAGCTATTTGTATTAAAGGAAACGGTAATACTATCTTTTAATGTATTAGTAGTTTCGTATACAGAAAAAAAATATTTAAAAAAATTATGATTAATAATTAATTGTGTTCTTCAAATGATTAAAGGTATTAAAAATCATTTAAAAAATATTTTAAAAATACAACGATATTTATACATAAAATATCATAAACACACCAAGTGTTAATAATATGATATTACCTATTTGCATTACAAAAGTTGAAATCTGGAATCAAAGTTTCGTAGAATTGCAGTAATAGTGTTATTGGAGTTGCATCCCTGGCTCGCGATAGATGTGAAATATTTCCATATAGATTCAGTGCACCCCTATCAAACAGCATCCGGCGCCGGACTATCTATGCGGAGAGTCATGGTACATACAAGGTACAAATAAGAGATCCATGTGTACATCCTCGGGGAAATCATTGTAGCAGGAGTATAGCGTAATTAGCATGGCTAAAGCGAGCCCCGCAAACGGAAGACAGAACCGAGATGCGAATAAACGATGCATGCAGTTTAACATGTTCAAAAGGAACGTTCCTAGAATGAGTGCGTTTGTTTTGTGGTATGGTTTCAAAGTATGACATTTCTTCTCCAAATATTAGGTTTATCCTTTAAAATTGATAAAATATGAACACAATGCAGCAAGTATAATAAAATTAAAGGATATTTTTTTTTCCTGATTTCAATGTTATACTTGTTTTGGAAAATATGTTTTTATTACGTTTTTCAAACAAGTATACGTCACTTACTGACATAGAAAAACTAAAATATAACTTTAATATACATATTTTTTTTACTTTTTCTGAATCTTTGTGTAAAAATGTGAGCTATTGGGCGCTTTTATAATTTTGCACGGCATGTTGTGGATGTCCACGGTATGCCGTGCCGTCGATCGTGTTTTCATTTACGCCGTGGTCGTCGATGGCATTTGTGCAATGTTTGCATCTCATATAAGAAGTAACAACACACACTGTCAGCGCGCAAGTGGTGGTGATCGACAGGGTGAGTGGGTGCGAGCGGACAAGGCCATGGCACGGCTCGGACCTGGGACTCGCTCACTCAAATTATCCTTGCTTGCTTACTACACTCTCAAAACCGCTGCCGTGGCCTTACCGGGGGATAGGTTTCCTTCGCCAATTGTACGCATGCCGCTGACATCCATGGCATGCCGTTGCTATGAACGGTAAATTAAAAGCGTCTTCATACAAATCCATATATTTTGTTTCTCTGTTATGTCGACATGCCGTGCCGCGCCGTCCCGGTTCCGTGCCGTGCATAATTATAAAAGCGCTCATTTATTTTTAATGAGTTGCTTATTTGCACAGGAAATAGACTGTCTAAAAAATACATAAATTAGTCGTAATAAATTTATTTGGTGAACAATCTTATCACTTGTTGACAATCTTTAGAAATCAAAGGTTTTGCAGAAGTCGTTACACATTCTTGTAAGACTGAAAGGGCGAAAATTCAAAAAAATACTTTTTAAAGAAGTCCGTAGTTACTGACTTTATTCTTTTTTTTTTCAAGTGATTTTCTCCCAACTGCTCTTAATCGTCTGGAGCTAGTGAAACCATGGCATCCCCAAATGGGATATGTTGTTAGGCTGAAGGTAGTGGGGAGGGAAAGGAAATGAGGGAGAGGCAGATGGGCAAGTAGTTAGCTATTCAGATCTGGTCAGCAAACACGGCTAAAGCAATTTTAAGTGACGTTTCAATTCTGAGTGGTGGTTTTTCACCAGAGCGATACTAAGAGTATTTTCCACTCCGGAACGTGCGTAAAAATGCAATATATTTTATTAAAAAATTGTTCTTAAACAACAAAAATTAAAAAAAATAAAATTTACTCGGGTTTTGAACCCGCGACCTCCGGATTTGTAGTCGACCCCTCAACTCGGGACCTATCACTGGTTGTCTCATACCTATTTTAATCAGACTTATAACATTCCCCAAATGTAGGGGAGACCACCGTGGTCATCTCTAGATCCGGCCAGTTTTGTCCGATGTCTTATAAAATATACCGATTTCTACATCCCAAATTGAGAAAAAATCCTCGAGGGAAGCTGAATAATATTTCGCTTGATAAATCATAATCGCAATCAGACATGTTTGCAAATTGGACAAAACGCGTCGGTTAGCTGGTAACCACGGGGCAATGAAAATTCAGATTCATTATTTAAATTGACTCCCAACGCGTTACAACCTTTGTTTAATTTTACAAAAATAATGTGCCACATAAATGAACGTTAACCTTTTGTAAAATGACGGTTGTGTTTACTGATTAATGTAATATTTCGTTCGTTTAAACCTTTTGTACGTACGTACTTACTTAGTTACTCGGTAGGAAATGCCGGTTTTTTTTTTAAATAGAAGTCCTACATTTTTATATGCGGAAGATATGATATTTTTAATGCGACGAAACAATTTAATAGCTTTGCTGGATTAACTTAATGCCATTCGACAAATATAAGTAGAAAGTCGGAATAACAGAAGAGAATGTATGAGGCGTTGTATGAATGTGAATGAAGCAAGAAGTGAATGCCTAGATCGAGTTGTTTGGCGGTCCGTCCTCTCTGCCTACCCCTGCGGGAAAAAGTGCGTGATGGTTAGTTAGTTAGTTAGTTAGACAAATATAAAATAAAAGAAATTGATTAATTTAGTCTTAATTTTTAAGTTAATGAAGAATTATTGATCATACTGAAAAAAATGATGAATAGTCTTATTTTTTTTAAACTTAAAAATTTCTTGAAAGCTCGTGATGAAAATTATATTCTTTGATCCATAAATTTCGGGCACAGTGATGTTAAAATTTCTTGACTCTAGAGTTCACGTCCGAGAGGTTTAGTAGGAAATAATTTTATGTGTGGTTTTTAGTTTAAATGTTCTGACTGTACAATGTAAATTGTCTAAAAATGTCACTGAAAATAACTGAAAATAGATGGAAAAAGAATTTTTAACATCTTGAAGCAATCAGCAATCAGGGTAAGAATCATGTTTCCAAGATTGTGTCGACGAGAATAAGTTTTTTTTTTTTGAATTTAGGAAGATTTGGAAACAATAAAAGAATTCATTTGACATATTGTGCGAGAATCAGAGCCACAGATTTGGCATAATAGATATTTTGCATTGCAAATTGATGTCAGAAGAAAGCTTTTTACTTTACAAAGGTTTAATTTCGCCAAAAATGCAACTTCACCGAGCTTTACAGAACGGAGTTTAAATATGATTTCGGATCGGGGGGTCTTAGCCCCAGTTCCGTGGGTTAGGTGCCGAGGCTGGATTATCTGGTGTTGGATAATTGCTCTTTAATTTCGCGGACAGGGCGCAGGGGTTGGGGGCGTGGGGCGGGGGAATTGGTAATTTTACGGTCTAACGAAGGCGACGCCTGGTGATTTGCAGGTAACTTTTAATGTTAATGCTACGTTTGAAAATAATCCCGACTTGATAAAAATAAGTGTGGGTATTCTAATTGTAATTAGGGTAATTAATTTTCGGTTTCAGTTTGACGAAATAATTTCTTAATCAAAATTATCTTTATTATTTAAACTTGTAATATTATATTAAGAAATACATAAAATTAGCTAACTGATAAATGTATGAAGCTTGTTCGGTTGGTAATTAATAAAAAGAGGACATGCGATACATTTAGTTAATCCGTCTTGCCTTAATATATATATCCCAATAACAGATTTCACTTATTCTGTCTTGCCATTATTGTATTGTAATGACATGTGAATAGTTCTTGTTTAATTTAGATTTATTTTCCATTACCAAATCGTGCGTTTTCTTTAGAAAACACAACATTTGAGTGTTTTTCCCTTTCATAGTTGAAGTGGAATCGGTAATTATCAAGAAGCTGGTATATTTAATATATAAGGACAAGTTTAATACCAATAAACCTCTACAAGGAAATTTTATTCAAAGTCCATCGCACCCCAACTTAATTCAACATTCCGTGACCTAGATAATGCTTTCAGTTTATACATGTATAGAGTCCCGAACTCCATGCAACCGCAGTTAGGGACGGATATATAGAAAGATTATATTAGAATGACCCAAAAAGTCATTAGTGGGTAAAGCACCAACCTCGTTGGAGGCCTTTGGGGTGAATTAATGTTTAATTAATTACGACTAGATAAAACACTTCATAAAATTACAAAGATTTTAATTAAGACTTATGATATGGGTATGTGAAATATCTTATTCATATCGAAGGTTTTTGTATAAATTAATTTAATCTATACAGTGGAGTAAAATAATTACTCACAGCCAGGTTCCAAGATATCGTAGTATGCGCAATTCACTAAGCCGGGAAGACACGGAATCGATTCCCATCGAAGCCTACTTTTCACATGCAAATAATAGATGGTTCTTCTCAGCGTTTATGTTGTGTTGAACTTAAAAAACGTCTTAATCTACATTAATTAAGAAAATCTGTGGTCCGAGGAAGCATACATAAATAAATCAGTTTGATACTATTTTATTAGAGTCCGATGACTTTTTAAACTGAAAGAAACTTAAAAATTGGCTTCAAAACTAACTAAATTACAAAATTACAAAACGTAATGATATCTTGGTAGATTATTATTAATGATAATAACCATTTGACACTCTCTGTAGTTGAACGAATGATCCTTGACTACGATTCCGGAGGTCGCGGGTTCAAATGAAATGTTATTTCTCAATTTATTCATTTAAAATAACACGTAGCATATTTGCTGCACGTTCCAGAGTGGAAGATATGGTCAGTGAAAGATTAACATTCAGAATCGAAACGTTTCTTGAAATGATTATAGCCGTGTTTGGCGACCAGGTCTGAATAGTCAGGTACTTCCCCACCTTCCTTTTCTCAATCTTCTTCCACTCCTAAATATCTTCAACCCCATGACATACCCCGATTGGGGATTAATTGCAGGCTGCAGATGGTTGGGAGGAGCTGGGACAAAGTTGGCTATGCACCTACTTCAACTATTTAAAAAGGACATCTGTTAGGAATTGTAACAAATTAATACAATTTATTACGCATCTCTCCAAGTAGTTGGAAGAGGTAGTACATTTACGGTTAATTAAAAGTATTTGAAACAAAGAGTGCATTAACCGTTGCAAATCTTGGACCCCTCGATATACAAATAAACAAAGATAACATAAAAGTAACGTGCTACTGATGATAGCATTCGCCGTAAGTTGAATGATCTGTAACGCCATCAGCCATTGTGTTCGGGGCCCGTCTGCACGTGACAGGTGGAATTTACTCGGCATTATGCCGTACAAAAACACCGTAATATATTTCATTCCCCATAATACGCACATGGCTGGTGAAACACGGCCGCGAATCGTGTGAACGGAGCCTTGTGATCCTCGACTACCCATACAATAGAAGTAATCCGTGTTTTGTTCAAAGAAAATTCTCCCCAAAATTTGTCCGCGCAAATGATGTATTGTTTTCTCCTGGAACTCCTGAACCGTTGGATTTATATGCAAAAATATGCTCTCGGTTTACGTTCATTTCACAGTGGGACACGTACTGGTGTGTAGGTATTTACGGTTTTTGCGGATAATTTGCAAAATGTATAGAACAAAGATTATATTTGTATTATGCGTGAATTATCACTTAATTGGCAGAACTCCATATGATTTAATATAATTCATTATGAAGTAAGGCTTATTTGCATACTGTGTATCTTTGTTTGTAATTAACTTAAGTATTTAAAAAAAAAAAAATTTATATGAATACCGCACAAGAGTCCAAAACTGATCGCAACCGTCTGGAGCCAGAGAGACTATGGCAATCCCAATTGGAGAATGTTGTGAGGCTGAAGGTATTGGGGACGGGAAGGAGAAGCGGGGAGAGGAAGGTGGGGAAAGGGGAAATACCTGGCTATTAAGATCTGGTCACCAAACACGGCTAAAAGCCATTTCAAGCAACGTTTCATTTCTAATTGTGGTCTTTCACCAGGGCGATACTGAGAGTATCTTCCACTCTGAAACGTTATTTAGAAATATTTAAAACAAAATTCGATTGTTAATAAATTAAAAAAAAAATAATAATACGAAACACCTTGTACACAACTGTTAAATATATAAATATAAACATGTTTCCTAAGCAAAGATTTCTCCATCAGGATACACAGTATACTATGTATTCTGGTATGTATAGTGTGTATGCTGATAAGGGAAGCGTCGCTTCCAAAACATCTTAATATTTATAAATTAAGCAGTTATATCCACAATCTATTTCGTGATAATTTTTTTATCAATGACATGATAAAGTAATTTAAATTTTATTGTAGAAGTTAATTAATTTATTTGAAATGTAAGTTCCAGTCTTTTAGAAAACAAACAATTTATTACGCGAGTAAGTAATACGATTGTTTATAATGCGTGTGATTTTATTTGAAGTTCATACGATTATGTACTTTGTTACTTATAAATTCTCGAATGCGTAATTGGATTATAACGAAATGTGTAACACGCCGCAGGCATTATTATTTTAATATTAAATTTGTTTGAATTATTAAACCACTTTCTCTTGTTAACGGGATGGTAAAAATTGATTTCTAAAATCTTGAATCAAAAACTATTAAAAATTTCCAATTATTAACGCTATTTCATTCATTTTTAATATTTTTTTGAAAAATATTTCTTACACAGAATCCTAATTTGAATGCAGCATAAAGTATATACCTAGCACCGGAGGTAGCATTCTATTGACACGCTAAGGTTTCGGATTTGCATGTAAATTGAATAACGACGACGTGGTGAGACGTCGCGACGCGTTGTCGAGCGCCAAGGAGCTGACACGTGGTCTCTTAAAACATTTTTTGCTGCAGTTTAAGTCATAGTTACGTACACGAAACTATAATTGAAATAATTTTTGGAGAACCGCATTAAAACGATAAAAAAGATCCTCGAAATTTGCCCGTTGCACCCAATAGTGGCGATTAAATTGTTGGTATTATTATTTCCAAATGTAAATTCAGAATTTTGTGATTGTAAATTGACAATTGAAGTGATTTTCTTTCGTTTTCCCCAATTAATTTGATACCTTTGAATTAATATTTTCATAATACATATTACTATTAATTTTACTTATCCGCATATTTAAGTTAACCCCACTGTACCTAAACTAGTCTAGCCTAACCTAATCACACCTAACCTAACCTAACCCAACTTTACTTAAATCTCGAGGTTATCCTAAACTAAAACAAAATATTATGCAATGCGTGAAAAGTTCATGTAGGTACTCACAATTGAAAAATGCTAAAATAAATGTACTTTAAAAAATGTCTTTCAAAAATAAGTTATAAAATTACTACTTTCTAAACTACTTTCATCCCTCAGTTCCAAAACTAAAATTTAAACAATCGAATGACAATGACTCTTGCAATCTCAGATCTCTCCAGAAAAAGCACCTGTATGAAAAAACAAATTTGTTTAGGAGAAGCAAAAACGGTTTCACTAATTATCACATTACTTAGGATACGGGAAAGAGCAAGGTGTAGGGTAGTAGATCTACCTTTCGATAGCGAATGATAGTCTTTCACTAGGGCTATACTGAAATTATCTACCGCTCTGGGGACGTTGCGAATATGTACTACTTAAAAAAAAAATTGGATGAATAAATTGTGAAATAACATAAATTATTAAAAAAAAGAATTACGTGTTCACGTCGGAATTTAAACCCGCGATCTCCGGATTCGTAGCCAAGGATAGAACCACTGAAGCACGGAGTCCGTCTATATATCCTTATACGCGAAGAAAAAAATTTCAACTACAGATCTTAATCATAGCAATGTCGCCAAAATAAAACATAAAATGTTCAGTACCAGCGTAATGCCATAAATTTTTTTTTTTTCAGCGGAAAAATAATTTTTGACTTAGGTGTTATTATATATTTATTTTATTACACGCCTATCTGGAATTTTACAAAATTCATATATAGTCCCTTCTTCCCGGGAGATCTTCAATTGCGGACAAAATAAGCTTAAATAAAAATACACATTGGAAAGAGTAGAGACCAATTGATAAAGAAATAACTACAAAATAATAAAAATGTTTTCATTTGTTTTTATGTAGTTCAAAATCAAGTTTCTAGGTCCACAAATAAACATGTAATCTGTCAGATACGAAATACAACACACTCCCTGAATTTTTATCGCTCGAGATATTCTCAACTTATGAAAATTTACGTAAATAATAATGCAGAAATATTAAAAGTGTTGTTCTACAGTGTTTGAGCAATATTTGCCATATCGAAGCTCGAACTTAGCCAAATCGGTTAATTTTATGGAGTCAAAGCAAATATCTTATTTACTGCGCTATGTGAAAAAAATATTGAAATTCGAATGCGTCGAAAAATAAATAAACTCCGGGCTTCACAAATGCGGTTGGTGTAGTAATCGACCCCGTCGCAGAACGATATGTGAGGGAACGGGAGTCAAAATCGAAGGACCTTTTTGAAAAATAACCCCACTCATGATATTAGAAAAGTAATATACTCGTATATTCAATTTTTAATTGTTAATTATTTTTATTGAGATTTAAAAACCTCATTTTAATATTTAATCACCGTAGAAAATAATATTAACATAACCCAAATCAAACATGAAAACGGAAAAAAAACGACAGATAATAAAAAGATTTCAGTCGCATCTGGGACTCGAACCTAGGACCTCTGCGCACCCGAGGCAACCCATGATAAAGATAGCTGCCAATAATATGAGAATAAAAAAAATGGAGAATAATATTGACACATCTTGAATTTGAGATATGATATCGATGAAGATGACATAAATTGAACTGGTCTCATTAGCTATGTTGGTTAAGCGGTTGCCCCGCATAGGCAGAGGTCCTTGGTTCGAGTCCCATATGCGACTGAAATCTTTTTATTTTCTGTCGTTTTTTTCTGTTTTCATGTATCATTTAGGTTATGTTAATATTATTTTCTACGGAGATTAATAATATATAATATTTTATATTTTTAATATCACATAACACATTATTAAAGATTTGAGTTAAATCAGAATATGAATATTTGTAGTAAAACCACACGAATCGTAATACAAATGAGATCCTTAAATTATAGAAGGCTGCTGTAAAAGTAACGTAACAGTATTTGAAAATCTCCTACCTCAATTACAGTGAGCGGAAGATGCTGCATGTGTCATGATGGAGGACTTGGCCAGCCGAGGAATTGAACGTGATGCCAACTCAGCCACAGACCAAGATAGATAAAGGAACGGTCTGGTAGTTTCTACTTTTTAATATAAAGTGGACGGAGGAAAAAGTGTTAGTAGAAAATTCGAAATGCAAGTGAATTGAATTAGAAGTCGAGGACATCCCAGGAGAACAATCTTGTGTCCGAATAACAGAAAAGTTTGTGTGACATAATGTAATAATGTAGGAGGAGGAAGGAGTGTGCGGTTGTTAAAACAAGGTTATGTCATTTCATAAATACTATTTTTCACCAATTCTGATGGTAGTAAGAAGATATCTTGTTCAATTATTCGTAACCCGAGATTTTATTTTAAATTAAAATTAATTGATCATGTGTTAGTTACTAATCGAAATAGGGTAATCATTAGAAAAGAATTTCTTTTTAATTAAAACCAAAACTCATTGGCTACATTACTTGTTTTCACCCCTTTCTATAAATTTTATTTTATGGTGCATCTTTCTTGTTTGTGGCTGTCAGAAAAGGTTGGGTCAAACCCACATCTAATTTGGTGGGTATAGATACTAATGCATTTTTGGTAAAATAATAGCAACAGTTCATAAGGATCGAATTATCACGCGATTCCGACGATCTGGACATTTTTATGATGATAGAAAATGGTGTTTTATTATGGTAATAATGTACACTGTCTGCATTTTATGGATGGCGCTCGTCCGTGTTCTCTTGCTATGGCGTTTCACAGCAAGGAAAATGGTCAAAAAATTGCGTAAAATATAGTACATTTTGATGTTATATGATACTATGTTTGAAAAATTCTAAGTTGTTAACTATCCAAGCGAATGGATGGTAATATGTTACGAAAACCAAGTTTTTTTTACAAAAAGGTTATTATAAAACGTTGTCGGGATCTACACACTGATTACAACCATTTAAATCTCCTGTAAAAATATGATAAAATAAAGTGAGTTTTTGTGTTCTAAAAAACCATGTCTCACCTTAAGAGAAAGGGAAATAGAATGGGTATTATGAGGACTGTCATTTGATTCCCAATACACGGAACAACTAAAATTGGATGGTTAAAGGAGAAAACGCAGAATATAGTCGATATCCCCACTAAGTTTCTCCGGTTCAAATACGACAATTATCAACGTGCACTTTAATCTCTGAAACTACGGTGAACGGTAACCGACACTATATTCCTGTATAAAATCTTAAATAATGTAATTACGTTAAATTAAATTAAATAAAATAAGGAACTTCTATCTTAAATTAACCTTATCGTACCATATTTTACATATTAAACAACAACAAAAAACGCTGCAGCAAATTCACCAATTTCTCAAAATCTTGACATATTTTTTGAATCCCTACCGTTATTTAAGAAAAATATTACTCGTAACATCAATGCGCAATCACAAACTTTTCAGTACAAAGCACTATTCATAAACATAGATAAAAATACACGCTCACACACGCATACACACATATACCTTTTATCTTTACCATGTATCATTCCCTAGCATTGTACTAACCCCACCCGGTAAAATGCATATAATCATTTACTATATATTACATAGAGACATCGTGGGTACCGATCCTTCTAATAATTTTCTAAAACCTTGTAATTTGTACACCACTCATTTTATACATGTACTGTTTGTTTCTAAAATAAATAAATAAAATAACACCGTTTCTGAATGGCTTCACATAAGGCGTTCTGATGAAAATGAAAATCTTCATAAATTTAAAAAAAAGTTGGTTGTAAACTCAAAAAATATACCTATGGCTTATGGGTGTTTTCATGGTCATAAAATTGGATTTGAGGAAATTTGAGAAAGTTAAGGAAAATATATGCAAAATATGCAATACAAAAAGTGAGCTGTCAAAATAAATATCTCCAAGACACGATTTAAATTATATTTTAGCAAAGTAGGCACACAAAGAAACAGCAAATCACCAAAACTACTTAACAAGTTGAATATTAACGCAATAAAAGCCTTTCTAATGGCGTATTAAGGTACTTAATCCCCTACACTAACCAAATTCCACACAGGATTTAAATATCAGGAAGGGCTGGAATATATAAAAATATATATTTGCTGATTTTTAAAGGTTTAAAGAAAATTGCATGAAATGGAACCTGGATTATTTTGGAATTTACAATTATGCGCGATCAATAATACGCCTTAAGGATAGGCAACTAGGTATGAAATTGTTTGATATTTGCATGAAACCAAATACTGCACATCGGACATGGATATGTTTGACCGAATAATACAGTTACGGGAAGCATTGATGTTTCCGGATAGCTGATCCAGAAATGAAATGTTATTTCACTGTCATTTGAAAACATTTCATCGGTGGAAACCGTAGAGGAAAACATTGCTTGGGATAAAAATATTTTTTTTGACCTTTCAACATCACTACCAGTTTTTTATTGACCGCTTAATAAACAATGCATTTTTTAAAACCTCGTGAAAAAGGAACTTACCGATATTCGTCGAATTTTCTTGGATGACGGGATAAAGTGGAAATTCAAACTCACCTGGAAAGAGAAAACAAGAAAAAAGTATTTATTAAAGAGTTTTTATTGGTGAATTTGTGATGTGAATTTTGCTTGGGTTTTATACTTGCGTAGTTCGTGGCTTTTCAAATATATCTAATATAAAAAAGAAAAAATTTTCTCCGATGCAGCAAAAATTGTGACATATGGGATCGTGAAAATTTCACTGATTTGTATGACTTTTTTTCAACTAATAATGTTGTTTTCACCAACAGCTGTGTTGCTTTGAAAAAAAATATTTTTTATGCAGTTAGAATGGTTAGCTGAAAGGAATATGATAGTCGTAATAGGTATTTCATTTTCATATACCAAAAATGTTTTAATTAGAAAACAATAGAATGAATATGCCATATTGGTTCTACTTTTATTTTGGAAGCTTTTTTTTATTAATTAGAATAAAAGGGGTTAAAATCTTTTAAAGATAATCATCTGGGTAGTAAAGCAAATCTTATAAAAGTAAAACGGTGAATTTGTAGTAGGTAGTATTTAACATAATTACAAATTATTATAAACAATCAGTTGACTATACCTATGAATGAAATGGTTTCTTTGTACTGCATTCAGTCAATAATAATACGCCATTTCGTTCAACCTCACTCAAAGCAATATTGAAAAATGAAACCATGTTAGCTTTGACTCACCACCATACATAGACATTTAAAGTTGGTCTACAGACTAAATAAATATTAATTAAAAACAAATTTGAATGATGTATGAGCAAATCAAACATAATAACGGAGCATAAATTTCACATGTAAATACTTTGGGTTCATGCAGATTCCCGTGTAAACTTGGTCAAACAATATCGTCCGTCTCTCATCCGACTCAAACATGGTTCGACACGCCCTGAATCTGCAGCCCGAGGCTCTGTGCAGTGTGCTCCACGCCTGCACTTTGATTTCACCCATTCCACCCTGCATCCTGTTAAGATAAGTCAGGGGTGGATTAGACTATATTCAACAGACTTGAATTGATTATTTACTCTCATATTTTAAGACTTAATATTTCGTTAGCAATAATCGCAGTTTTAGGAAACCAAAATAATTTATCCTGATATCCGTGGTATTATTTTATTTATTTACGTTTTAAATCCAGCAGGAGTGGGTGGATAGTGTGAACCCAATTTGCAATATAACATGAAGTCAAATTCTTAACTCGTTCAAAGGTTAGTTGTTTAAATCTGCAATTTTAAAATTACTCATTACACGATGTTTGTTGCAGAGCCGTAGGATTTGTGCATCTTAATTTAGATATTTAGGGTTTGAAAACCTGGAAAAAAAAGTAGATAAAGCATGTAAATTACTTTTAGAGCTTGATTTAACTGACCACGAATTACAATCGAAAACTTCATTGACAACAAAAGATACACCCCTTCCCTCCTTTCCTATTTGCGTATATTTTCGATCGTTCACAATCTTTTTGAGAATTTTTTTAATAATTTTATTTGTGTTTGGAGAAAAAGACAGTTTGGAGTCCACTATTATTCCAAAATATTTGATTTCAAATGCTTTTTCCTTCTATTAATATTTATGTTTTGTTGGTATTTTGTTTTGTTTTGTTGGTAAAAGTTAATCTTAACCTACGGTTTATATACAAAACATGTGGGGGAGGAGGGGTGGGGAGATAATACAAGGGAGTGTGTATATAAACCGTAGTTTAAGATTAATTTTTACCAGTCTGAAGATGGCTTTAACAAGCTGAAACCGGTCACGGTGAAAGAAAATAAAAGTGGAAATAAGTTTTATATGTGTGTTATTATATCATTATAATGGAATTCCACCACGTATTATCAGTTTCAAAAATAGAAATATTATTTAGGTTTATATTAATTGATATACCACGAGTTCATAATTTGTTTCTGCTATCTATATCAACATGTCGCATCGTCCGCAAATACTCGTAGATTAGAATGTTGTAATTTTTTTTCCGTATCGTTAATGTACATACGGGAACAGACCCTCAAGACTCCCAAGGAAATATTCCTTGGTTCGGAGACTATCTCACCCACTTGTATAATAATTTGATAATATTGAAGTGTCTTTATTTAATCTTCTCTAAATACCATTAAATAAAGTATTCGAATAATGTTAAGAAATTTCTTGTGCTCGAATTAGAACAACGGTATACAATACAGTAAACCCTTTTTAAGTCGTTTTTTATTTTTTAATTTTATCGCAAAAATTTCATGCTATCCTATCGTTTGTTCATTGATAATAATTCGTATTTTTATTTATTAATACAACGACTCGTCCCGTATGCTTGCTATGTAAGTTTTATCTTAGTTTTGTGAAATCGAAAGTTGATTATGCTATCTTTTACGAATGATGGACGTGCCCGAGCAACAAGAAAGTAGACTTCGTAAATACCGAGTAACTCACGAATTTATTTTTAGTATTTTTAATTAAAGCTTTAAAAAAATTAATCTTCTTGTTTCGTATGTGCATTAAATTTACCTTTATTGAAAATAGAATTTCATAGTGGCACCACTAATTATTTTAGAGCTACGATGTTTCAAAGTTGGTTAAAGCATTTTTATGGATTCATTCTGGGGAAATCCTGCTCACTTTCTCTAAAACGCCCGGCAAATTAAGTGGTTGTGTTTTTGTGATATGTGTTCCATTTATCATAACCATATTTGGTTTTCTTTCTTACAATAAGATTTGAAGTTCTTCATGGAGTGAATTAGGCTTTGTATGTTTAGGTATAAAGTCAGTTCCTACAGTCTAAAAAATCGATTTTATAGTCCTTTTCATTTAAAATTTTCTTATTTTAAACTGGGTATTCCTTGGTTATAGCTGAATGATTAGTATATTAATTGTTTTTTTGTGTTTAATTCGTAGAACTCCATTTAATTTTTTTTAATAAAAATTTTCTGTAAATCAAATTTAATAATGTTAATATTAAGTTCTGCAAGTATTTTTAATTTTTAATATTGAGACAGCTGTTTCGGGGTTTAAGGCCATTTTCAAACTGAATTTTAGAAAAAAAAAATAACGATTACTATTCATTTTGAGTCGTTTGCATTTAATGCATTGTGTACCTTCAGTTTCTGTGCATTATTTTATATCACGTTGTAGCGCCCATTTAGGGCTGGATTTTAGGCTTTCGCAGTCTTGCTATTAAATCTGTTGCATTTGAAGCACTTCATAATATATCAAATAACAAAAATCCTACAACTGTCCAAACCAAAACTTATTTTTTCTGCATTTAACGTCTTGCGGTTCGTCTTTCCGTCGGGTATGGCCGGGTTGCGTTGCCGAAGCGCAGCTGCGCTAGTAGCTGAGAAGTAGTGAAAGGGAAATGAGTAACGAGAACAAAAAACACGGATTAAATTAATCGGTGAGTAACAATAAGTTCATTTAAACCTTGCTACAAAATTTTACAAACAGTTTTCTAAAAACTATGATTAATAAATTAGCCACTACAATATTTCGATAACCAATAAATATGCCGATTGAGCTCAGATTTGGCATATACTTTCAGTAAACTGTTTTTTAACGGCGATAGTAGAATTTTGTGTATTTTTATATTTTATTATAACTCAGATAAGGGTAAAATAAAGAAAAACAATCGAACAAAATATTTAGCATGTTACCTTTTCGTGAAAAAAATGTATGGTCTAATCTGCTGCCGAGGATTACAAAACCTATAAAAGTTAGGAATACCTTTGATTTATTTTTACAGATACTGCAGATTCCGGAAGACTGGTTTCCATTAAGGGATATTTTCTGCGCACCGTCGTATTCAAGTATATGAAACTACATGTCAATGCATTTTTTTTATATAATATTTGCATCTTAAAGGTATAATAAATATGTATACAATTTTTTAATGAGAAAACTAAAATGGTTTTTAAATTATTAAATTTTAAAATTCGTTTCCAAAATAGCATCATACACAACAATACCGCTTGAAACAGACGGGCATAAAAAGTACTTAAATTACGAACATCGATTAAATAACATTATTCCTGCTTGTCAAAACAACATTTCAAAATAATCCCTCACAACCCCTTCCCATACAACCCTTCAATACAAGAGTACCAACGAGTAATCAAGTATCTCTCCCAAATACAGGTCTGTTCGGGAGTTTGAAAAAAAAACTGTATTTGCATTGGACACCAAGGCCCCGGGCCACATCATATTGCGCAAGGCTAACTGCGATTGAAAAACAGAGGCAGGATTACGCGTGTATTTGCCAGGAGATATTTACTTTAGGGGTGTTTCGGACTAGGGGATGGAGTACGCTTGATTATGTGTCGTTCTATACTAGTATACAGCCTGCAGGTTGTGGAGGATGTTTAATCTGATGAGGCCCGATTTGCGAATACGATGTAGGCGAACTTCGCGGTTTTCCACTACACGTGTAAACTGTTAGTTAGTAAGTTACAAATGTACAGATGTCTTTTATACAGTTGTATTTATCCATGCATTATCATTATTATTCATCAGTTTCCAATCATTATAGACTCTGAAATATTAACCGAAAATATTCTAAATTCAAAAAAATATATCCTTACCAAGATAACTAATGTATTACGATCTAAACTTTTTTCATATAAAATTGTTAAAAGTGTAGTCGATATAAAAAAATAAATACACGAATCTCCCTTTCCACCTCATGTAATTACCGTTTAATGAATTTAAAGGGAAAATATTGGAAATACAATAGGTAAAATCAATAAATTCAGCATGTTTGAGACAGCAAATCGACGGAACTATTTGTTCTCTTTCAAATCAAATATGAGCAATAAATATTTGGTCATCCACAAATTAATGAAAAAAACGTAAACGATTACTGTTATAAATTATTGTTCGTGTGTAATGTGTCAAATCAAATTATAATTCCCCCCCACTACAAAAAATAGTTTTCATCGGTCTTGTACGATAGAAATCTCAAATTCCACTGTAAATAGTTCCAGGCAATAACTTAATCACCGTTCGAGTAAGAAACTGTACAATTAAACGATAAATATGTCTACCGCGTTTAACCGAGGGTAGGCCATTCTCACTTTAGCAGACGGACAACTTGACAGCTCGGCCATTAATAAGGGAACAGTCACATTCTAATTTATAAGGTAAACAAAGGGAGACTTACGGTATTACAGTGTTACCAAGCACCCCAGTACAATACCCACAACTTTGTACAGGCACCTTTATACAGGCGCCTGTAGAAATATGTGTTTAAACTAACACCACCGGCGTCAGTTAGTCAGTTGACAGTACACTTCTTTATATGGTTTATGCACAAGCGCTTTTGAACGAACATGTAAACAGAAGTATTAAAAGATGTGGAATTTATTTTAAAATTGCAGCTGCCTGGTTTACAAGTTTTTTTATGTCTTGTTACGTAGCAATTCAATCAGTTTTAAAACTCATTATGGGACAAGAGAAAATTTTACATTTCACAAGTGATACAAAAAAGATACAAACACAACAACACAAAATAACAGAAAAGGATATATAGTAATTAATAGTACAGAAAATTTTATAGAAAAGTATACCAAAGATTAGTTTTTAATGGCATTCTGCGGGATGGTACAAGAGCAAGGATAGCATTAAGAGGAACGGCTGCGCGGCCTGTTTCATACAAAACTTAATTTTTGATTTGTGGCCAAAATACTCACCTAAACCTAATGTTTTTTTTTCATCAAAAAGTATAGTAAATATGTAGTACGGATGATAAGTAATTTATGTATTTTTGATTTAGATGACGAAATATAGGTCATTAAAGGAATTCATTTGTCGCGATTTTAGAGGTACCTTTAACAACTATTTGGGGGCTAACGGTGATTTAAAATAAAAGTTTTACCCCGTTTACTTTGAAAATAAAATGAAATATAAAATTAAAAATTTAAATAAAAATAATAAAATAAGCATTATGGTGGACTTTGGTCTTTAAATTAAATTAAGAACGACCAATTTACATTGGAATACAAATTTTTCGTAGATAATTTAAAATATCGATCCGAAAAAGCGTTTTTTTTTAATGATTTATTTTTATATTTTTGTTTACGTAATCATATTTACATAACAATTACGATAATTTTTAAAAATATACAATACACTAGCTAATAATTTTCTTAATTGCTTCTTAAATTATGAAAATTGATTTTTTCAATGGCATATAATTCATAATTAAAAAAAAAAATACTTCTCATCCACACTAGATATTTACTAAACCTTTAATTAAAAAAAATATATCATTCTGTTTGGATGGGTATTTTGGCCTCAGTTCGAAAATTAAGTTATGTATGAAACAGGCACCGCAGCCGTTCCTCTTAAGTAAACGAACAAATTTAAAAAAAAGGCTATAAAAGGATTGGTAATACTATTACAATCATTTTCCCTTCTAACGAAAACCAAAAACACTATTTCGAATCATCCTTTTGAATGACTATCGCATTTCAATAAAAATAAAAAAATAGACGATAAACAATCAAAACGAATCATTTTATTGTGTATTTTACAATGTTATATTAAGTCACCTAAAAATTATAGATATCGCGTGATATGTGTCTCCACAGTCATACAATATGTTTATAGCTGTCAAATTACGACTTTTAAAAAATTAAGTGAAAAATAAACACCTCATTTTACCAATTTTTTAATCAAGATAATTAATAGATGCTTGACAAAAGCTTCGGCAGAAAAAAATGTTTTTCAAAGTTATCCGTTGAAATAAACGATTTTTGGAATCACCTACCCACCTGCAAATATTTACGATAAACCGGTATTCCGAAAAGTTACAGAAATATTTGTCACCGTAGTTTATTGAAATCCACGGCGTACTCAAACACGATAAATCAAAACATTAAGTAAGTTTATCATTCTGACATATTTACTTTACTGCCCGCGGAAGCGAGAACGAGTAATCTATCGCGGTATCTGAGGGCCAGTGCTGTTGTATAGTATGAGAAAAATACGCACAGATTCGTCGAGATATTGGCAATATGGTACACTAGCTCTTCTAGTGGCTCAAGAAAATATTCATGATTACATTAGAATATTATAGATAATTTGCTGGATGTTTGCTATGGCTGTTAATAATTATTCTGAAAAACATAATTTATTTAAATGTCCGCATTAAAGCATAAATAAAAATTAATTATAAAATTATTACCTTTGCAAATGCGAGAATTTTTAAATTAGGGAAGTATTAATTAACATTAAGAAATTATAAGTAATTTTATAAAACAATATTATAAGTATTTATATAGTGTTATTTTAAGAATTGTTAGTGATGGATACATATAATTTAAGATGTATTACGATGTAAAAAAAAAAAAAAAGAATCTTGTTACACGTCAATTAAAAAATAAGAAATTAGAGAAAATTTCTCACAATTTCTAAGCCATTAAAGACAGAGCACGAGCGGTGAGTGACATGGCTTATACTAACGTGGTAAGTAAAACACACAGTAATTACCATAGGAGTCATGCTCCAGAATGTATTTTCGAGTTTTGTTTTACTTTTTAGCATATATAAAATTGACGCAATGTCAAAACACTCGTCGATACTTATTCTATATTATCATTTGAATGAAGTTTGTAAAAAATAACATTATCTCTTGAAAATATGCGTTTTCTATTTTTGCTGTGTTTATACTTACCATTGGAAAATGTTTATCAAGTAATTCGTCGACCTTTTTGTGCTTTTTTAATTGACATATTAAATATATATTAAATCGAATTAATGTTTTTAAAAGTAAATAAAATAATAAATTACTTAGGCGGTGATGTAAACGATGGCAAAAGTTTTGACTTTATCGGAGATTTGTTCAGGTATATATCATCATATTACATTTAAAAGACGTGAACGGTGTGGAACTAAAACTGTATTTATTTCAACAGGATATAATAATTGAAGTAATTTACAAATAATTGAAGTTAGTAAACGGTGGATAAAAAAAATATTTTTAAATATTAGTACAAATTCATTAATGAAAAAAATATCGCGAATAGTATCCAACAAGGTTTCCAAACTAATAATAAATAAATAAAAATACGATTATATTTTAAATAACAAGGATAAACATGATATTTAATAAATCGGGGGTCTACAGGTATAAATTAATTTGTACTGATTGTTACTTTTTTAATACAGAAAACCCTTCAAGAAATTTTAACATCAGAGTGAAGGATCATCTAAAGTGCTTAAGTAATAATAATTATTCTGAATTTGCCAACCGTCTTTTGGAAACAAATCAATTTTCGACATAAATATGAAGGTTTTAAATTTTTGCATGGGAATAATACAACTGGTTTACAATTAGAAACATTTGAAATTTGATAAATTAGAGAAGGTGTTAATAATCAATTAAATATTAATAATAATAAAAAAAAAAAAATATTTGATGGGTATATTTTAAATTTATTTTCACATTGATAACTATATTTAAAATATAAATATTATAAATTTTAATAATTTCTTTTTTATGCATTGTTATTTTCTTGATTTTTTTTTATTTTTCAATTATTTTTACATATTTCATTAATTACTTACCTACTTTCATTACATTTTGTTCATTTTTGTTTATGTTTGTAATTGTCTATTTGTTTTTCAATTGTCAGTAATTTTTAGTACCTATATTGTTTGTCCTAATGAGGGAAGTAAATATCTACATGTTTCAGAAGTCTTTTCGAGAATGTCAATTTCGCAGGGCGTGAATACAGATGTTTCCAGTCCGGCATGGGGTTTGTCAGACCAATATGTCGTCATAACATCCTTACTTGCTAAATTAAAGACTACAATTATGTAAACATTATATATCTTGTAATAATTTCCAGTTGCGTTTAAATTTGGCGCCAATTTTACTTCCTGTAAATCATGAGTATAAACTAGGATTTTTCCCTTCTTTACGTGCTTAAATTACATCTTTAAATTTTTCTTCCTTCGCTTTATTTTTAGGTTATATTTATTTTTTTCCAAACATCATCACTAATATTCCCAATATCGTGACCACAACAGCTGTCACAATCCTCCTTTTGTGGTATAAAAATACTAATATTTTATAATAATAAATACACTTTCAAAACATCTGCGACTTCCAGGACTTCCTCTATTTCCTTACAATAACTCAAATAAATATCGTACAGTTGAATCAAACTTTTGATTACTGGTTCTAGGTAAAGCTTTTTGGTAAATTTACGATAGTAGTGCGATTCGAAGATCATGAAAAAACATTAGCATTAACGTTTTTTTTTAATTTTCTTTTGTTGTTCGTTATGATTTGATATGGATACCACCGGAATCACAGCAGATACTGATTTTTCCGTCCAATACCTCACGGTCCATTCCTTAATCCCCATAGTATTAAAAAAATGCAATTTTGCAAACTTGCTCTCTATTATTTTCAATGGCCAAAAAATACACCAAAGTGCCTCGTCGCCGAGAAGTAGTAGGTTCCAATCTTCTTTGTTTATGTTCTTTTTAACATTACATTAGTGGCAAAAAAAATATTTGCTCTGATCCCAATTTAGTTATCGCCAAAACATTGATTTTCTATAACGTAGGGTGAGTTTGTGGCAGTTTCATAGTTTTGATTGAATGCATATTTTGGATGGGCATGCTGGTTTCATCTGATGGGCCTCTTTAGGCACATAATGTACCATCTTAAATTTTACGTCTTCCGGTAGTCTTCTTCTATAATCAAAATAATCTTTCCCCTGTATTCTCCATTTCTTGTTTGTTAATCTTGGTGAACCTGTAACGTACATGTTGCCATCACCGGACTGTGGTGGTAGTGATTGTACTATTTTAAATGTAGATAAAATAGAATTTGATATAGGGTTATTTTTATCCGCATACGCTTCAATTAAATTTGAATCAACTATTATTTAGTAATTATCAATTACTGTGATTGCTATGATTATTTTGGGTTATATATTTAGGAGATACAGTCGACACCTTCTCCGTATTGTCTCCTGTTGTCGCCAACCGATTTAGCGTGTAAAATTTATTTATTAAAATGCCAAATTACTAATGTCTATGTTTTATAAATTTTTTCATATGTAGGGCATTCAGAATTTTTTTCCCACTATCTAGTTTGTCTTTATTCCGAGTTCATTGCACACGGTATAAATAAATAAATAACTCATCATCGCTAGAATCCAACATTTTATAGCTGAAATAATGAAAAAAATACATTTATTTGTTGGTTTCGTTACAAAAAGATATTATTAGGAAACTATGTCCGAGAAATTCATTCGAGAAAATACAATGCGTAAATCAAAAAATAATGAATCAACGCATATCTAATACGTTCCTACACAATGAAACGAGACGTTACAAAGTGTATAAATAGATAAGTCAATAATAATAATAAATAAAAGGTGCATAAAACAATGTTTGCAATAGATAATTACACAAATCTTGTCTTACAAACATCTTATCGAAAAAAATTACAAATATTCCTACAAAACCAAACTAATCAGAGTAGTAATGTGCTGAAATGACGGTTGAGAACTGACTGAGTGATGGCTGAGATAGGCGAAGATTTTAGGCAAACATAAGGCAATTGAGATGCACGGAATGAAATTGAGTTTGGCAGTCCGGCCTCTCTGCATTCCCTGAGTGGAAACGGCGTGATGGTTAGTTACTTACTTAGTTACTTAGCATAGATATTTAGAAAACATATTGACAATCTTTACAAATAAGAAATACATTTAAACAAAATTCTTTAAAAATCATCACTTTAAACATTATCTATTACACAGAATACATACTTATTTTATTTTATTTATTTATTCTTAAATTTAATTATGAAAACAAACAAAAAAATAGCCACTCATCTCACTAGGACAATCCTGTGTTGAGATGAGTGGCTTTATGATTTAATAATAATCAGTAAACAGTAATAAGTAAATAATACATGAATAAAAATTTGTAAATATTAATAAGTAAATAATATTAAATAAATAATAAAAATTAAATAACATAAATTAAATAATAGTAGTAAGTGAATAATAATCATAAAATAGTAATAAGCATGTAATATAATACACATTAAATATTAGGTTAATATTGATAAGTAATTAGTAATAAGTATATAATAATAAAAATAGGTAAATAAAATTATGTATGTTTATGGTATGAGTAGATTGAGTAGCTCAAAAAAAATTTTGTAACAACCTTTTAGGTGTTTTAATGGACGAGAGAGTAGATAATAGTTTAGCGGAACTAGCTCTAGTTTCATGATATTTATCTATATATATAGACTTGTGAATTGAATGAACTTGTAAAAATGCATTATTTTTATTAATGCTGCTACTATATAAAAAAAATACAAAAAAATACAATAGGATAGTAAAATCAAACTTTAGCTATCCTTTCACGTTTTTGAGAGATGAAGTATACTTGCAAATAAAGACCCATTTCTGTGTAATAAGTATTAATTGCCAATGAATTAATCTAGTTTCATGAAAAATAGGTAAGGTATAATATTTAAATGATCAATCGGCTAAGCTGTAAATATTCCTAAACATAGATTGATTACAAACAAAGATAGAAAATTAAAAAATACTTCCCATTATTATGAGAAATTATTAAAAGCGTTTAAAAAAAATCATAATAGGTATAACGAAGAATGTTGAAGTTGCTCGAGGCTTTTCGGATATATTATACAGCTTTCCCTTGTTCCTACTTGATCGCGATATTACATTCTACGAACGCAAATAATTACATTTCATAGGAAACTGTTAAGCGTAGGGATGGGTAATGACGAATTAGCGAATGGCTGGCGAACTAAAGAGAAAAAATCACTTTATGGGAGAAGCATAAAAAATAGTAATAATTAGTAATAATGAAAATCATAATAATTAAACCCCTGCCATATTGCTCAATTTTTGAGATCATCATACATTTTTGTTCATTATTCTTATTAAACTAACTGTTACACCGTATCTCCGCCGGAGTGGCACAGAGGATATAGCGACATAGAACTCTGTCTTGGTACATACTTCTTGCTTCTTTCACATTCACATATTGTCTCAAATTTCCTCATCTGTTATTCTGACTCTTGGTATGACCCGACTCTCCCGACTTACGTATTTGATTCGCGTGACCGCACCATATCATCGCCGACTTCTTCTACCATTAAGTTATACCGCGTCATATATTCTCCTTACACTCCTTTCATCGTGTATTCGCTCTACATGTCCAAACCCATCTAAGCATTCCTTTCTTAATCTTCTAGATCTTAACCATTACGCTTTACATTCTTTCCGGCTCTCTACAATTTTAACACGGTCATACAAAGTGTAAGCACACAAATGCCTCATAGATCTTATTTCCAAAATGGTCAGGCTACTTTCAGTTCCACTTTCCTGCCTCTGCCAGTTCCATGCTTAACTGCCATACACCAGGGTTGGTATCAGCACCCTATTGTGAACGCTTCTTTGGATAAGGTAATGTTTATTTTTGTTACATTCCTAATTTATCATTTCTGTCCATATGTATCAATTGTACTGCTTTTTAGCCATTTCAGTAATGTAATGTCCTCCTGGTTTCGTATTTTCTACAAAGGTAATGTAAAAATCATCGAATGTCTCCAGGATTATAATGTTGATGTCTTAAATTGAGTAGCAAGAACTTCACTGGGACCCATAGATTAGTCGGTCTAGTTGAAAATTGATTGCTTCTTTTCTTGTGACAATTGCTCTTTAGTCTTACAATTTATTATTACCCTATAAACATGGATTAAAAGAATTTGGTAAAGAGAATTAGGCAGAAACAGCTGAATTTATTAATAATAACGTTAGTTTCTAATTAGAACTCTTATGAAGTTCATTAATTATTCTAACGCTTTCTCAGTACTGAGACCGTATCATAAAAGTAATATATTTTTGTATTATTAATTTGTCCAATAATCGACATCACACAGAAACACGATATTAGCTTTAATAATGGATTTTTAGGTCTTTTATCAATATGCATTTGCGCAAGATATATTATCACTGATGTAAAATAAAGATCACTTAACATCATTTATATATATTTATATTTACGATTATTTTTTAGTAATCTGTATGCTTCGATTTCGAAACATGTTGATATGTATATATTAAAAATTGGTGAATACAAAGTAATTTTTAAATAATTTATTAAAAAGGTTGTTTGTCACCATGCAAGACTCACTTTTATTGTAGTACCTATCTACAATTACTAAAACTCATAAAAAAATCTACCAATGTGAGTACAGGTCAGTACGAGCGAGTAATCATTACTTCAAGTACAATACATTACTATTAACCCTCTTCTACCTTGATGAAGAAATAATGACAAACGCCGGACAGCCCCTTACGTTATACTTCCGGCCATAACAGCCAGGTAGGGGTGGGGGAGGGTAAAGTAGGTACACAATTTAGTTTAACCTGTACAGTAAAGTTCTGGCGGGAGGTCCCCGTCATTACCAGGACGCAATTAAGAAATGTTACGGGAATTCCATTTCCCACCACCGCCTCTCCACCAGCCCTAGCCGGCATTGGAAGTACAGTCTGTACAATACTTGCATTGTGTTTTGTTAGGACTGAAAAGGAAAATGTCTTTTGGAAAAAAACTAGCTATTCTCATTGAGAGTATTTGTCATCTTTGAAGCCATATTTAGTATATTGTTCTCTTAGGGATAGTTTTGTTCTTATCATCTTAATTGCTTGTTAATTTAAAAGGTCGGCATTAAAGGCGATATAATGGATTAGACTTTGATTTGGTGCTGTCATATCGAGTAATATTGCAAAACATAAATATATAATAATAATAACACTAAGTAAAAATATTCTCTTTCCGTAAATCTATTGCTTATCTCTTCCTGACTTCGCCTGAGATTTAGATTGAAAGATATAGAACACAGAAAGTGGCGTCTTGTGTTGGTTTTTGTTTGTTTTCCAGGTTATTTCCAGGTTGAACGATGAAAATTACATTGTAAGCCGAAAAATATGGCGTTGTCCTACAAATTGACAACGGAAAACGATGACAACATTTTTTTAAATTTTTGACGCCGGGGTTCACAATTTAGCTGGTTCAGAAAGACAGTTGCAAATTGGCTGCCCTACTGGGAGTAAAATATTCTGCTTTTTGGGTGTTATTGTGTTGATTGATCGGATGATGATAGGTATTGATAAATGCATTAAATAATATATTTTTTTTATATTCCCTTAGTGATCAGAAATCGTTCAACACCAGTCAAAATAAACATTCTAAGCAATATTTTGAAATACTGTTTTCCGGAATATTTGAAAAATAAATTCCTCAAGATAAAACATACGTTCGTGAAAAAATTTGCAACAGGAACCTTTTTACATATTCTTAGAAAATGTGCAAGCAATATTTAGAATCTCTATTCACCCTATAAGGTATAAGGCAGGGTCTTGCCGGCTTGTCCTCTGTTGTCGTAACTTAAAATTGTGAGTTTGGTCGGAATTTCTGTATTTCTGTAAGTTTAAATTGTTTTGCAATTAAACCGCAGCGCATGCGCTCAGGTGACCGCATTATTCAGAAAGCTGACAGATAAATGGCATTTTAATTGGATACATAACTTCAACGTGTGGCATTAACGGAGCTTGGATTACTATGTTGGAAGCAGGGGTATAGATGATTTGTAAATATAAATGAGAATGAGCAGCGCAAAAACAGAAATCACGGTTATTGGAAGAAACAACAACCCCAAAATACATGTGTTAATTAATTTTGTAATATTCAGGCACAAACATATTTTTTTCCGATTATACTTCAAAGAACTTAATTAATTAGCCACATTATACAATAAATCATATACGAAAAGAGGTTCGTAAGTACGAGATTTTACACTTCCAAGCATTTTTTGTAAGGATCATACATTTTTTTCCAGGGTTATAAAAAGTATTCATAAAATAGTGACCGAATAAAGTAAAGGCCAAGATATGATCCACTTGCGGTATTTAATTAGAACATTTATGATATTTCCAGGCGATCAAATTTTCAAACAAAAACACACGACTTTGCATTACTTCGCGTTGTTACTTTGCATTATTACCTTAACAATAGTACGCGTCTAAAGAATTATTGCAATTGAATAAAACTACCCAGGAAAAGGGATGCTGAAAATCCTACAAATCTATGTAGTGTACTAAATATTTAAAAAAATCGTGTATTACTTATTCACTAATCGAAAGCATTATTAGAATACCGTAATGTATAAACAAAAAAAGTTTTTGCTTATATCGTCGCCCAAGGTTTCCCAACAAATGTTTTGACTATGCGGAATTCACTTTTATTTTTTTTGCTTTTGACCCTTTATTTGTGTGAGCCCATGATAAATTATTTTCATATGGAGCGGTAACTTGGTGATGTGACATTATAATTGAAAAAATAAAACAATAACTTTGTTTACATCACTTTTATTTTATACTTTTGCGGACCGGATTTAGCTACTACCGTAGCTTCTTCAGGACAGTATACACCGCAGCAAAACCCGGTTGGCAAAAGTATATAAAGAATAAAAGTGATGTAAACAAAGTTATTGTTTTATTTTTAAACCATAATAAATTATTTTACAAGTACATTCATTGGAATTCACTGATTCACTGATTTATTTGATCGAATTTTCATTCATACCTACTTATTGAGTTGCAAATTGAGGGATGTAAAATATTCATCATTGAAATATTGCCGACTATATTTACACCTATTTTACGAGCTCGGTCATATACCTACTAAACGTATGAAAGAGAGACACAAATATAATCTAAATTTCCTCATGGCAATCATTTATTTTACGATGAAAACTTAAGAGCATAAGCATACATCAATTGGAATGACTGAATCTGCCCAAAAAATCGATTTCTATATGTTGTTCAAATATTAATTAAATTAACCTTTACCTTGCAGTACTAAAATATAAACGCGAATTTCCGTGTTGGGTATTCAGTACACGATAAAAAATTAGCGATTTTAAATCGGAAAAATAAGAACATTCATAACTAATCCCCTTAATTCATTATAATTGAAGTCAAAAATTATAATAATTAAACTTTTTGTGCTGAAAACATTAAAAAACCATCTGGCAACGCTCACGGAATGTGCACAGGTCCACTCTGGTTGCAAGCCAGAGAGCTACTGCTGACTGAAAATATTGAGCTCCTCGCGCTTCCACAGTGTAGCATGCAAGAATGATATGCGAATATAGCATCGCGCTTCCCGCATACTCTTCATGTATCGTCGAGACCCAAGGTCGAGGCACTCACAGCGCTATTTATACTCGAATTTGTTTTCGATGTTCACAAAATACAACCGATGTACACGATAAATTCTGATTATTATTAATATTATTTTTCAATCCATGCGTGAATACATTACGGAGAAATTCCTAAAATCTTAACTTTGTATTAATTATATTTATAGAGATATTAATGATTATTAGAAGCAACGTGTAGAAGATACCCATCATAGGGAAGGGAGGGTACTAAATAAGTACATTAAAGACTCCTAGATTATTTTTGCCACTAATAGCTCTATTTCTATTTCTAAGAGTGATAAAGTATTAAAAAAATTCTAACTTCATCAGATCAATTAATACTGCTTTAGAGCAATCGTTCTAACCAACCGATTACTATGACATACGCCCACACTCCCCTCTTCCGACATTCCTCTCATGTAATAATGTATTCAAATCAGTTTACAGCATAAATTCCATCTTATGGCGATGAACTGTTGGTTCTGTATGCCCGTGTTCACATTTAACTTATTAACATATTTGCTAATGAACCATTTTGCATAAATATATGCGTTTCTTATTGAATAATGTTTTTGAACATCAAATCGATTCGACGTGGTAACATTTTTCGGTTGCTGAAAAGGATATCCATCATATAAAACCACGAGCCTTGATTAATTTTTTAGAATGTAAATCAAAGAAATTTCGAAAGTCACACATGCACATATTTTCGATTAAAGATTGACAAAAGCCACGACTTTGTACTCAAAGAAAGGTGATTTTAAATTATGTAGGTTTTTTTCACGTATTAAATATATATATATACATAATAAAAGTATGTATTCAGACCATTCTCTATCCCCTTCCACATTTCATACCATGTTCCACCTCACACTATCATAAAATATTCTAAAAATCATACATACACAAGGTATTTATATTTTTTACTTAACCTTTAAAGTAGAATAACCGATAATCTTGTATGTAAAAATTTTGTTAGTTTTCGAGAAAGGACAAATGCATCGGGTTTCCATCCCGACATCGCTGTTTCAATTCTCTGGTAGTCCTCCATCATTGCGCAAGCAACATTTTCCGTTATAAAATATAATAGCAGAAGGTTTTCAAATATTTTCTGTTTCCTTTCGCAACAAGGGAATATTTGTCTTTCTTTTTTAAATTGAAAAAAAGGTTCGAAGATACGAGGGTAAAAATAACAGATTATTTATTATACTCGAAAAATAATATTTTTCCTTTCAAACAGCACATACATTGATTGGATTGCAAAAAAAAAATATTTTCTTCTACACTTTACGACCATAAATATGTGTAAGTTTATTACCATAGAAATCACAGTTACCGTTTTCCAATGATCACCGCTTAGTATGAAGGGATAATAATGAATTAAAAAAATTGCCAATCCAATGAAAGTCAGTGCTGTTTGAAAGGAAATGGGTGATTTTTCAAGTGAAATCATTTTCCCAAAGGTCGGATAACTTCTTATAAACCTTCATTTATTTAAGAAGAAGTGTCTATAAGACATGAGAACGGAGTTGACATTAAATCCAGTGGGTAGGCACCAGGCACCAGGCATCTCGCTCTCTCTCTCTCATCCCTCCGCTCAGTCGTTCAGGCAGCAACCGACCGTGCGACAGTGTAATGAATGCTCCCGGATAAATGATAGTCTTCATTAGTCAGATTAATCGCCGGAACTATCTGCATCTTTAAGGGACACGGCCCTTCCTTACTCCCCCTCTTCCTCCCTACCCAGCCTTCTAATGGACTCGGAAGAAACAATGCAAGAATGCTACCCTCGAAGGTTTATCACTAAACACATGTTTTGATTACAATGTTAAGTGATTTACCAACTTATTTAGTGTAATGAACGTGCGACTGAAGGATCACACGAGAGATATGGCATGGAAGCGAGAAAACTGTAGGTAAAAATAGAGTATGCGTCGTTGTCCGGTTTATCTTCATTACCACCTGTCATCCAATGTTAATCGCAGTCTCCCTATTATTGCCAACCCAATATCACAGCGAAACCGTCAAGTAAAGGTCCAGCATACAAAAGTCGAATACATTACTAGTAAATTTAGTTTAAGGGATAATGTCACTCAAGAATTTGAGAAAAGTGAATTATTTAATGCGAAGATGGTCTCTTACGTTCGTTTTTCCCAACTTTTTGATTAATCAATCGGAGGTACAAGCCAGCATTGTGTCTTGTTGAACATCGCGCTATTCACCTGTTTTCCAGTATTTTTGTATCATTGATCACCCTTAGAATGCCCGCCCATTTTCATAGACAGTAAAATGACAGCAAACTAAAAACCTTTAATATTAAATTAATATAGACGAGTTAATATTACATTTATCATCAACATTCAGAAGAAATTTTTGAGATTTCTTTATTTGAGAGAGTATGGCTACTACCCGTGGCTCTATCCTACCGCCTTTCTCTTAGGTATGCTCGGAATAAACCATCTGCGGGTGAGAAGGGATGTACACATTGTGACACATTTCTTCAGACTGATTCGCGGATGGTTCGAAAATTCGGCTATCATGGAGAGCATTCATTACTATGTTCCCGATGACTATCTCCGTCACCGACAGCATAGACTGTTTTATTTCCCGGCCTGCAGGACCAACTTGCCAATGGTCATGCTTTTGGGAGGGCGATCTTGCTGTTAAATAGAATCACTTCGGATATTGACATAATTAACGTCAATGAATCTGCATTTAAACAAAGCTTTGTAGCTACTTGTGCAATACCAATATGTATTGTATGCATTATACTGAGATTATGTATGTCTACCCTTTTTTAAAAAAATTTCTTATTTTTTATTAGTAATTATTTTGGATGTAGTACACCTGTGTATCTTTAAAAATGCCTTAAAATGTAAATTTTGTAAAATTTAAAAAAAAGATTAAAGATTAAAGAATACACAGACGTTGTTAAAAATACTGTCTTATAAATAAACGTTTTTAACCAACATTTTATGTTTTACAAACGTATAAGTCATTTTGTTAGTGCATGGGAGAAGTTTTATACTCTGTACGCAAGTTATTTCACTTCAATCATTTTGTAATAGATACATACGCAACTCGTAAGAGGAATAAAATTTGAAGTGTTTTCGTGAAGAACACTGACCTGTCAGATCTCGTTAGCTGGATAACATAATCACGAAGACTCACTGATATGCATAAAAAAGCGTATAAATAGTTTAGGTTAATTTTTGCGGTGTGTTGTTAAATTTTGTTTGGTTACTAATCAAGCCAAAACAGTATTTCATAAAATAATTTCATTTAAAAACTATATTTTGATAAAGTAACAGGAGCCTACCAATATTTAATGTTAAATAAGGTTTGTACTAATTATTTACTGAGAAAGGAACAACTAAGTTGTAAGGAAATCCCATATATTTTCAACCTTTATCCCTCCTCATTTACCTCCCCAAATATATAATAATTTATCATTTTTCCTACCACCGTTACTAAGCCCTTTTGGAATGTTCACATGGTAAACATATTATTTGGTATGTAATTTTAAACTGACAAAAACAATTATTGACCAATACAACAACAAATTGTCAACTTTTTTTACCGTTGTTCACTGATACAATCACCCCTTGGGCATCAGAATACGCAATATACCAGTATTGATAGCCTAAAAAAACGGTTTTTCAAAATTTGTTTTAACGTTTTCAAAATTCTGTACTCAAATTAAATGGACGGTCATTCAAATAATGTGGACCCAGCGCGTCGAATGCTCCGTTCCCAAACTTTGCAACATTTAAACTAGAAGATTGGACCAGTCTGTTTTATTATTCATCAAAAATAGTTTAGTAGACCTGATGGCCTTGACTGACTTGTTTGTATAACCAGTGCATTTTCTAGCAGTCATACGTTAGCAATATGGAAAATACTCTAAGTATCGCCCTGGTGGGTGGACCAAAATTCGGAATCGAAAAGTACTTGACAAGACTTCAGCCATGTTTAGTGATCAGATCTGCTTAGCCAGGCACTTCAGGCCAAAAATCCTCTTGCTCATCTCCTCCCACTCCCTACCACCTTCAGCCACACAATATACCCAAAATGGGGATTCCATAGTCCCACTGGCTCTAGACAGTTGGGAGTAGTTGAAGTTTTGGTGCGGCGTCGACATAAAACAAAAAGATTTATCTACAAACTGTTCTAGGTTATCATTTTAATTTGAACCGTGGTGAAACTTTTTTGAGAACGCGCCACACTGCGTACACCAAAAAATGTCATGATAAAAGTCCCGCTTCACGCTTCAAAAATTGTCATCGTTTAATTAGTGAGACTGGGAAGAAACGGCTGTGTACGTGAACAGCGCAGCAGCGGGTAGCGAGTGGCAGTAGAGGAGTCGGCTCCAGCCAGTGGATGGAGTGGAGGGCGACGGGCGGGCAGATACTGGATACATGTATCCGGTGAGTGAATTTGCAATTTACGGCAGAGCGACAGCGGAAGTTCCGTATTACGGCAAAGTAGCAAGCTTCCTGCTTTTCTGATTCTGATAAAACGGCGGGAGGAACGGCGGCAGTGGCGCAAGAAAAATACTTTTCAAAATCTAAGTAAACCTTTAGGTGAGTGGTGGATACTATTATCATCCCGGTGAAATATCACCATTCAGAAACGAAAAATTGTTTGAAATGGCTGCAGTCTTGTTTATTGACCAAATCTAAATAGCTATTTATACCCAACCTTATCTTCCTCATTTTCATTATCTGGCGAAAAAATATGATTCAGAATCGACAAGTTGCTTAAATGGCTTAAACCATATTTAGTGACCAGATTTGAATGGTCTACTAGTCTAATAGGGTGGGTGATTTCCAATCCTTCGCTTCCTCATATCTCTCCCCCCCCTCAAAACATACCCCTTACCAGGGATGCCATGATTCGATGAGACCAGTTTTCGGATTTTCGGACAAATCGAACAAAAGCAAAAACACGCCGAATTATCAAAACAATCTAGACATAAAAAATTTACCGCGATAAAAATTTTGATAATCTTAATTTAAGCCCGGCTATTTTTTTGGTTAATACCAGGGGCGGTTCTTGCCCAAGCTACCAAGTTGTCGCTACGCCACTGGGAGCAGGATGCAAGTGCCATTTTATGGTGCTTCTTCACTCTGGGATCCATCGGCATTTATTTACTTTATTAAATTTTCCGTGGGAGTATTGAATCAGTCCAAAGCCAAAATAGGAAAGCGTTATACGAAATTGACAACGATCGTACTTCCGCTCAGTGGAAATTCTGCGACGTTATTCCGAAGTCCCCCGGGAGAATGATTTTGACGTTATTAAAAAGTATTTCCAAAGTGGTTCGATGATAAAGAGATTGAAAAATTTATTAAAGTATTCGTAAAATTTTATAAGTACGTGTTTCGTTATTCTAAAATAAAGTTTTCCTTTCTCTACACTTTTTTTTAATGATGTATCTATATATTTACTTTAAAAATATGTATTATTTTTTTAGTGTAAAGAATTTCCAGAGTGTAGTGAAATGATTCGCAAAGCTTGCTATGTGCGGGAAAGGGTGTATTAAAAAAATATTATATCTAATACAATTCATCGATATGTTTCCGATGTTCACAAAATACCACCGATGTACCCGATAAATTCTGATTATTATTAATATTATTTTTTAAATCCATCCGTAAATACATTATGGAGGAATACCTAAAATATTATCTTTGTAATTATTATATTTATAGGATATTGATGGTTATTAGAAGCAACGTGTAGAAGATACCCATCGTTTTTCTAATATGTATTTTCGTTATTCTAAAATAAAGTTTTCCTTTCTCTACACATTTCTTAAATGATGTATCTATACATTTTCTTTAAATATATATTTTTTTATTCTAATGAGTGTGATCTTTGGAAATTAGATGATTGGCAAATTCTGAGAAGTTATTATTATTTAAGCATCTTAAATGTTCTGTGACTCTATTTTTTAGTAATTTACTATTTAGGTAATTTACTAAAAAATACTAAAGATAGAGAACATAAATTAAGCTACTCAGGTATTTACCAACTATGTTGTAATGATTGTCCATCGTTCTACATAGGTAAAACAACTAGAAATATAAATTTTAACACTTTTAACAAGGACACAGGAGTTACAATTCTTCACCGTAACAATAAAAGCAAAAAATTGGATAACTTAGAAGCACTCGAAATTAGAAAATCCCTGAATAATAATGCTAGTATTTTAAATAACCAAATTAACTTATCTTTTAGTCCCATTCTTAATATTTTTCCAATAAATCGCTCTGTTCTTACCGGAAATCCTACAATTACCCCTACCCATTTGTTTACCCCCCACTCCAACACCTAAAATGTATATGTCTTTTCAATATTCTATATCATAAGTTAGTTTTAATATTCTCCTGATGAAGGAAGGGTGCTTCCGAAACCGGTAGAGTTTTAATAAAATAAAAGTGGTCTACAACAAATTTATGTGTTTTTTATTGTATTAATGTTTTTATTTCTATTTTTATTATTCTACTGTCCATAAGTTGGGCTCCGGTAGATCGTGGTTATGGGAGGATTATTAACATACATAAGAAAAAAACAATGCCTAGTAGGTAAAATGCAAACAATATTAAAAAGTTATTAAAAAAGTTCAAACGTAATTCATCGAAGAATAATATTAAAAATAATCAAATAGTTATAATTAATTTTTCTATCAATATGTAAAAAATACCTAGAAATAGCCTCACAAATTTCCGAAATATGAAAATTATTCAATTTTTATTTCACAAATCACACACTGGCTTGATTGATATCTGAACCACTTAGTCATATAACTTTCATTTTGTCAGAAAAATAAATTTTGCGGTGGACAAAAAAAAAGAGTTCCAAAGGGTAAAATAAAAATATATTTTTTTAAAATACCAATATATCATAACATTTAAAAGATAAGATAACGAAGTCGTCATTGTTTTTTCGACCGACGTATCTTACGTACTGCGTTCTACGTATTAACTTAAAATGTATTATACTTATAAAACACAACGTAAGAAATGCAACAATGATTCGACAATCCACTTATTATGCGTCGAGGGTTCTGTATAAAGCGTCTTACGCGCGCACCGTTAAAGGGATGAAAAGTTTATTTGGTCGAAATAAAACCAAAGGCGGGTAGTGGGTAGTTGGGCGGCCGGTTATGAAGTGGATGTGCCGCTATGGAACTTGGATCTGAGCAGGTAGCATGTCTGCTGTGGATCTGGATCTTCGGAGGCTATTGATTATCAGCGGAATACGGCCAGCCAATGGAATCTGCCGCGAGAAACTTTCGCTTGTTGTTGCCAGTTTTTCAATCGGACTTGAGAACAAAACAAAAATATTGAAAGCTTAATAATATATGGCAATTTACTCTATATGTTATTTTCCAAATTATTCTGATTAAATATGAAGGATTGCTTTTTGTATACCTACACCACTTTATTATTTTTAACAGCAGCCAATTTCGGGAGCAGCAGTGTCTTCTTCAATGTGCTATAATAGTTTACTAAAAAAATCTGATGATTCATGATACGATCAATAAATTTAAAACATGTTGTGTTCTGAGCAATTGAATTAATTTTGAACTTTTATATTTCAACTAATTGACCGTAATGTGAAAAAGGAAGTTTATTACTTATGTTCACAAAATAATTATTAAGAAGGTATTTATTCCAGATAACAGAGATAATAGATGCATTAACAGAAACGTAAGGGAGGTGTAAATACAAGAATTTATCTCTTTCACTATTCTTTATAAATTTATTTTAAACACTGAAGAATAAAATATTAATATAACCTAAATGAAACATGAAACCGGAAAAAAAACAACAGAAAATAAATGATTTCAGTCGCATCTGAGACTAGAACCCAAGACCTCTGCCTATCCGGGAAAAATGAAGATGATGATGATATAAATTGAACTGGTCTCATTAGCTAAGTTGGTAAAGCGGTTACCCCGGATAGGCAGAGGTCCTGGGTTCGAGTCCCAGATGCAACTGAAATCTTTTTATTTTCTTTTGTTTTTTTCCGGTTTCATGTTTCATTTAGATTATGTTAATATTATTTTCTTCAATGATTAAATATTACAATGAAGTTTTTAAATCTCAATAAATAAAATTAATAATTAAAAATTGAATTACATTTTAAAGACTAAATACATCAACACATGATCCGGTAGAGTCGTAAAATCTATGGCATTTGGGATTTTTGGTATAATGTTCAAACCACGTGATGTTTACGTGAACACTGATAAAAGTTTTATTTTAATAATGTAGTTAGGTAGATATTTAAAAATAAAATAAAATCGGCACATCTTACAGATATATCATCGAAAAATTATTTAAAGAATGCCAGGTCCTCTTGGTCCGATAATTATTCAAATATTGTATATTGAAATACTGTAGAGACCGACTCAATCAATCACTAAGCAAATCGGTGTCACACGAACGAAGTACCAGAAGAGCGATAATGGGTCTACTCCAAGCATCCTCCACTCATTGTATTCAGACAAATATCCAATACTTTCCTAAGTACTTTAATATGCGATAAGTTATTAAGAAATAAGATTAAAAAATACCCTTTAATGATGGTTTTATCGTTGTTACAATTTTAGTTTTTTTATTGTTTCTCTTCTGTTTTGACATTATGAAGATTTTTTTTTATTAAATTTTTTCCATATTAGTTAAATATTTTCTTTTAATTATCTAAAATTATTACATAAAACATATATGGCTTAAATTTAATCAACTCCTTTATTGTTTAAAAAAATTCTTGTAAAATTTACTCTATGGTAATGGAGGGGATTACTTGTTATAACGTGGCAAATAGGGAACATCTTTACCGCTAAAAACTCATCTGTAACATTATTTCTGAAGTAATCAATGATCTGTACATAATGTAAAATATTATTGAATGTAAATAAATCGTTCTGTCTATTTATTTTATGTATAATCAATTATTTTTTCGCATGTATCAGTGTAAAAACAACTGGAATCGGTTCGTTGGTTTACAATAAAATAATTCAGCTATATCTCGTAAGTGCATCTTAAGAGAGGTGCTTTCTCATCTAAAAGTTCATTTTAACATCGCTAATGTGATAGTGTATAAACGATAATTACTAATATAAATGGTAATTACTATAATAACCACCATTAAAAAACCGCGCTCAGCGCTCATGGTTCGAACCCTGAGGTTAGGCTTGTGGCTTAAAACTTCATTTCCTGAGCGTCCAAGGCGCGCGAATAAAGGATTAAAACTTTCAGTTTGCGAAGGTTCTGGGGCTTCCTGACCCCCTAAAGATCTGCGCTTACTCCCTCACAAGTCCTGCTATCCTGCTATCTTCTTATCCCTCCGCCAGGGATACACAGCACAGGATGCTGGATGCTGGAAACATCGGAGACTGTGAATACAGATACTCCAGATATAGACGGCGACTCGTGTATGCACGCTAAAGATGTTTAGTGAGAGTTTGTTCGATTTATGCTAAACTGGAGCTCGTGTAATGAAATTGCGCAGTTTACGATGCGGATTAGTATGCAATTAATGCGGTTATGGATTCTAGCACGTGTATCACGTTCTGTTGATCGAACATCTTAATTTTATTAAGGCAAGCAAAATAGTAAAACGTATTCGTAACGTGTTAACATTTTTATTAAAAAAAAATTGTTACATAACAATCCCATGAGTTATAAAAAAAACATTAGGTACTTAGCGAGCATCTCGAGAGTTTAACGGTCAGCACCCAAAAATACACACTTTGTGGTCTGCTAACGCAAGAAATACAACGAATAATTTTACTGTAATTCAATTCGGGTAGTTATGAAAATGTATTAGGTTCCAAAAGGCAAAAATCTTCATTTTGTAATCTTTTAAATTCTAATTAAATATGCAGGTAATGGGATTTTAGGTAAAAAGTTCAAAATTAACTTTCTCCAGTTTTGAAACTACACCTATTTTCAGATATTTTGGTATGTAATTCATACGGTTTGAGAATTTTCATCTTATGAAACCTTATCCAACTTCCTAACTATCGTAAATAATTTACCCATAAATCATTTGTAGTATTGCTTGAGTTGGGATACTGTAAAGTGATGTTTAAGAGGAACGGCTGCGTGACCTGTTTCATACAAAACTTAATTTTGGATTTTATTCCAAAAACTCAACGAAACCTAATAATCTTTTTTTAAATCAAAAAGTGGGTTAGTAAATAGTTAGTAAATTTAATGGGTTAGTAAATATCTACTACGGAATAGAAGTAATTTATTTATTTTTGTTTTACATTATGAAATATAGGCCATTAAAGGAATTTAGGCACCTTTAACAATTATTTGGGGGCTGATGGAGATCTAAAAAAGAATGTTTTATCTCGTCTACCTTGAAAATATAATGAAATGTAAAATAAAATATATATAAATAATCATTATGGTAGACTTTAAATTAAATTAAATACAACCAATTTACATTGGAAAACAAATTTTCCGTATATAACTTAAAATATGGACTTGAAAAAAGGTTGTTTTTCTTAAATGTTTTGTTTTTTGTATTTATATTTAAGTAATCATATGTACATAGCACATATAACTTTAAAAAAATACAATTAAGTAATTATTACTAAGTTGTAATGTTATTATTATTATTACTAAGTTGACTCAAAATTTATGAATTGTTTTTTTGGCCTGTACTTCATAGTTTAAAACAAAAATAAATAAAATACTTCTCATACGTACTAGATATTTACTAACCCATTAATTAAAAAAAAATATATATACATTTTATGGGTATTTTGACCTCAAATCCAAAATTAATTTATTTATGAAACAGGCAGCGCAGCCGTTCCTCTTAAGACCGTTTTGAGTGCTGGGCTATAAAACTCTTTTGAAGGTGGTTTCATATTAACAATGAGCACTGTACCTCGTCGTAGTGGATAGTGTTCTCGATATCGAATTAGGCTTCGAGTCTTCCATTCAGAAATTAATTAAATTTGCTTTAGCTAGGTTTAGTGTAACCTAACCTAAATGAAATCATAGCTTAAACTAACTCTTCATACGATGTAAAACATATTATTTTTCTCCCTTCTAACATTTTCCCCGAATTCTCACAAAATAGCAATATAGGGGTGCCGTACTCTCACTGAGTATGTGACAAACGATTTTTTTCTTATGTCATTAAAAAATAATCACGTAAATCGCGGAACGTAAATAATTATCCAAAGCTTCCGCCCAATGAAACATTATAAGCTTTTAATTAAATAATTAATATGAACAACCGAGATTATTTTCACACTGGTCAAAATAACTACAGGCAGTATTAACGCAAGCATGTTTTTCCCACGGACCATGTAACAGGATCCCAGCAGATATAAAGTTGAACGTATTAAACAACGGTTAAATTGACAATATTGCCGCCTTCATAAGGGACAGTAGGCATTATAAGGCCACTATATTAATATGCAAAGCTTAAAAACTACGGTAAAAGACTTTCTATGTAGCTACCGATTTCCCCGCGGCTCCCCTATCAAAGGGGGGAACGAGGCCAAGAGGACACGCGGGTAGATGGGATATATTGAAAGTATGGAGGGGGGAGGGGGGGTGGCTGGACTTGCCCTATGGCGTGGTTAACCCATTGCCAGTGGTAGGTGAAGCGTTTGCTGTGAAAATTACAAAGAACCCGCAAAGTCTAATAAATTAATCCGTCGAATTTAATCACATGATTAACGTCATCGTTTTTACACCTTTAAGGCCAGCACTCAAAAATGGCACTATGAATCACTTCTTAGTTTGCTAACTCAACCAATAATATCAGTGATGTACATTTAAATTCTGCACGGATAATTAGGAAAATGTATAAGGGTTCAAACGACAGAAATCCTCAAACTGTAATCCTTTAATTTCTATGAATTACATAACAAAAAATCCGTAAATAGGTGCAGTTGGAAAACCAGTTAATACAATTTTGAATGTTCTACATAAAATTCCAGTGTGAATTTTATTATATACAATTTGAAAGATTATAGTCTGATGAATTTACTCTTTTCAAACCTTATATATTACAGATAAATCATTCATAGTATTTCTTGCATTAGCAGAGTACACAGTCTGTATTTTTGGTTGATAACCGTTATTAAATATTCCGTGTTATTGCTTAGTTTGTTGTCCATATCTCCATGCCGTACAGAAGAATTATGTTTAAGAGATTTTTGTTTGTGTATTGGTGTACTGTATTGTGGGATTATAATTACAGGGTAAGAGACGACTGCTGGCTAGTGTTTCAAACTATGTCGAACTAATTTGAACCACTATCGGCGTGCCCAAATACATTCAAACGTGCGATCTTTAAAATGATTTGCCCATATATAAGTTAAGAGAAAACGTAGCCAGAAACATTGAAGAGAAAATGCACAATACATAGAAGTGCCTTTTATGTCAAATTGGTAGAAAACCAATATCGCCAAGCACATAACACCTTTTGACTATTCGACCGAGATAGCCAATCTTGCGCACACTGTCTCTCATTCACTTTCTGACTTCCTTGATCAGAAATGCTAACCGGATAAAAGAGAGTGACGAAACAGAACATGATCAAATAATAGGTTAGGTTGGTTGTTTTTTCGTTATTTTTCTACACGTTTCTTCAATGTTGCCCCGTTTTTATCACGTTTCTGTTTTGTCATGGGACCGGTCAGAATCATGCTGAATACATACGGTCGACAGATATATGAGCCGCGCAGTCCTAAAGTGAAGTTTGTCAGAGTTGATTTTAAGAGGAATGGGAACTAAAGATTTTTTCTTGTTTACCAAATACTCAGATCACGACACACATAACACTATCTAAGTGCAAATAGATGCGGAAACGTGAAAATCTTTATAAGATAATTTTGGTGGTTTGAAAATAGATTTCACCAATAGTAACAAAATAATATTTATGGACTTTTGGACCACTTTAGAACTGATGCCCCCACATGTAATCACATTTATACTGAAAACCTGCAATATTTTTTCGTTTCCATCTATTTAACATTATTCGCGGCAAACTCAACCCGGTCGTTTTCCGCTCTGCGTAGTGCGATTACGTTGCAATTAATCTGGACAATCCATTTCGGCGTCATTCCAATTTTTCGCCATGTTTAGTTGCAAATGAAATCAACGCGGTGCCGGCGTGCAGGGTGGGGCGTGCGGCGTGCGGCGTGCGGAGAGCGGAGAGCGGGCCGGCGCGGTGGGCGGTGGTGGCAAATATGCAAATTATATTCGAATAACGAACGTGTCAGTGGCTGGAAAACACTGCAAAACCATGATGCGCCCTGCAGCGGTGCACGTACGGAGAGGGACTGAAGAATTTCGGAGGGGCCGTACAGAGAGAGGAAAATAGTTGTAGGACAAATGTTTCAAAATTATTTGCCATATTTTAAACTTAAATGGATATTTATGTCGGTTTAGCTCATAGATCTACGTATTGTTTTCATGGTGAAAAGATGGTCAGGTAATGAAAATCCTCCTTAAATTAAACAATTACGCTTCTTTAAAACAGATCATCCGATTCTTGTTAGAACGAAAATGAAGTTTGCAGAATTTTTACGTCTGTAATTTTTAATAAAGCTGTGACAATTTTGAGCTTTGATAAACTTATTTTACGATTTAAAAAAAAAATTTAAAGGATGTCAACTTTTAATAGAAAAAAGGAAGGCGTCTTAGAATAGGAAAAACGTCAAAGAAAACACTGACAGTGATATTATAGTACTGCATCTATGTGATCAAACCTAAGCAACCCTGAAAACTTCTACATGTTAACAACTTTTATAGTAAATATTAATTGGTATTAAATTTGTCTTTGAAATTAAATACTAACATTCTTACTTTTTACATGTTTACGCTCCTGTCAGTCGTTGGTGTAGTTTATGCCGTTTAAACCATTCACAAGCCGTTTCACTATTCTGATCTTACGCGCCGCGTAGTATTTATACCACGATTTTAAGTATGGTGGACAGATAATAATATATTTGTCAATTGGAAATAGGCCATTATGATATACTCGGTCAAGTATTCGTGTGCTACTTATAAAACATTTTTGGTTCTTGTTTAACAGCTTCATTCTAAAGAATGCAGCTCTGATTACATGCTGTACTGGTATGAGATCTGTGATGATTTACTCCCGATTTAGAGAAAAATCTGTTTATACTATTTTTGGACATCTTAACTAGCATCCACCATGTATTTATAATCCGAACCTACTCATATTGCGAGTGAAATAATCGTCAAGTGTGGGGAATTGGATTACGAGTAACGAAATTGATCGCGATTCGGCGGTCGTCAAGTGGAGTGCAGCTGATTGAGTTATTATCATGCAACCATCATATATGCATAACCGGTACCTACTCCGCAGCTGGAGCTGGTGGCTAGCCACGGAACTGCAAATGTATGCTTTTACATATACCAGCATCGCGCAGCGCAGACATGCAAAGTGGCAGGCACCGCCAAATTAGTTGCTTACATTATCTATGAAAAAACATTCACGCACGGTGTGAATACTTCCTTCTGTGTCGTGCTCGACACTGTACGTGTCTGCACTGGACGTGTCTGCACTACACGTGTCTGCACTGTACGTGTCTGCACTGTACGTGTCTGCACTGTACGTGTCTGCACTGTACGGTGCCGGTAGACATGAATAGATCGTTGTATACACAAAGGTATTACAATACATCATATATTTCATAAAACAGTGTTAACTTTAGGAAAAAATATCACCAGCTCAACCCTGGAAGACTAATCTCAGTCGGTTCGACTAACGCTGTGAGCTTTTTATCATATACTTATCTCTCTAATGAATGCGCTGATCGCGCTAGATCTCCGTGCTAACTTAGTCGCCCACTAAGGCTTAGAGAGAGTGACCGCCCTAAGGCGATTAGTGCCGCCATTTTCTATATATGATATACTCGTTTTTCCAGTTGGCGGGGAATACAATGTATATATATATATATATAAATAAATATATAAATATATACATATGTCAATTATACCAGTTTAATAACTTTAATGTTTTGTAAGAGAATAAAACTTTTTTAAGTTAGATAAAAAAACAAGAAAAAAAAACTTTTATTTTTGTTAAATTTTTTGAGATTTACGTTACCGCCAATTTTGTTTTCGAAAAATTTTTGAAATTGAATACATTATAATTAATTTTACAATACTACACTTCTCTTTTAAGCAATGCATGTGTAGAGAAGCGGAGTGTATATATTGCGTTTACATAATAATGTTTTCTAATAGCCCTAATGCTCATATTTTTTCTTTAATAAATTAAGTTGTTTTACAAAACAACACGTTTGAAACCATCGTTAGTATAACATTGTATGGGGGTTGAGAGTACTGTCAAATTGACAAATGATTATTCTTTACGTATATAAAAAAATATGATTAGCCTTCCAGGGTAAACTATTTTTCGCATCTGTTTCGATATCAACGAATACCAATCTAGAATCACCCACAGCTAATTCTAATCCCTACTCTTTCGCAAAACAATAAAGTGGTACCATAAGAAGCTTCATACTCATCGTGACCGGTAGAATTTTGGCAGAATCATTTTTGAATGTTGTGAATCTGGAGAAAACGAAACAGGAGAGGAGAAAGAGTTCGGAAACGTTGGGGGCGTACCTGGTCATCATTGAGAGGTGGTAACTAAATATATCGGAAGCCGATTCAAACAACGTTTATCTTCATTTAAATTATATTTGTACAGTGTGATCCCAGAGTATTAGAGCTTGCTGCTCTACCGCAGAATCTGTCAAATGGCTTACGTTATCAGTATTGCCATAAAGCGGGAAATGGCAGATACTCTTCTATTAAACCCCCTTTTTTAATTTTCTTATACCTAAATCGATAAAAAACTAATTGATTGAAAACCAATATGCAATGTTCCCACTGTCATACAAATAAGTAAAGGTATGTTAGAGACTTGAATTATTAGACAGGGATGGATGCACCTTCTTCCATTCATCCTGTGGTCCGTTTTCACTCTAAAGCGATTTTCATCGAATACCACGTGGAGAGAAAAATAATATTGGGAATATAAGCAAAATAAGAACTTCATATGATGAAACTCCTGTTTTTGAAATGTTGGTACTTTAAAACTATTCACAAAATGTTTTTTGTTGTTCAGAAGTTTGTTAATATCTATACAAGAAGTGGTTAATTATTTCTAACCAATTATTCGTGTTATTATGTCGAGTGCATCCCGCTGTGGATTGTTGAAATATTCCGAATGCATTATTTGATAGATTGTATGTCGCCAGATGCAGACGCTCATTTGTATGTCATTATTTCTGTGGTGACCGATCATAAATTCAATGCATGAATTATATTCATGAATCACTCCGTGTAAAATGGAACTTATCTGAATAGCCAGGTACTTCCCCGCCTTCCTTTTCCCATCTACTTCCCCTCCCCCTATCTCTAAGCCATACAACATACCCAGTTGCAGTTGGGACTCTTGTAATGTATTCGTATTTAAAAAAAAACTATATCCGTGTATTAAATATCCAGTATAGGAGGAAGGTTGGATTTAGGTACGCTAAGAACACAATATTTAATATATCTGTATATAATATTTAATTTTTTTTTAAATTCCTAAATTTGTTATAAAAGAACTTTAATCTTTGACAATAGAATAATGAAGAATAGGTAAGGCATATCGCGGTAAAATAATTTTTCACGATTTCTCAGTCGTGTGCTATGCGTTCTGCCAGGAGTACACCGCTATTTGGACATTTTTTCATAGGTACCTACTACTACATTGGTTATTCAGTTTGTCTAGGGAATTCTTTTAAAAACTCACAAACGGTGATTTCTAACGCCGTAAAATTTACATAGCTTATTCTCTTTCTAGGAGTTTCAAGCAATCACTTTAGTTTGCAATATGATTATCATCAAATATTGTAAAATATTAATAGGCACAGCCCCCTTCAAAATACTGGCAACATTCCTAGCCCCTCTAGCGGCCCCCTGAAAATAATATGAATATCAGATTCATGACAGATTTTAATATTAAAGAAAATTTTCACGGCGTTTGGAATGACTATTATTAACTATTAAAAATATTTATATTCATTGTCCTCATTAACAGTGGCGTGCATTGGTCTGTGACCAAAGGCAGGCTGTGTTTAGTTTTTCAATTTCGGGTATCAATTTTGCGTTGGAGATTTGAAAACGGCCATGCTATTATCATCTTCCGTTGATTGTTGTGGTCAACAAAATAAATGAGCGTACTGATTCCTTATCAAATTCATGGAAAAAATACATTTTCATCAGAAATTTGATGCATTTATTATTTTTTTTCCTGTTGCTGATTTTTCGTAGTGTAGGCACAGCTTTTCAACCTTTACCGACTGCACGCCACTACTCAATAGCATACTTAAATATAAATGATTTGTGATATGTTAAGCAAAAAACTGAAACATAATTAGATAAGTTTTTTTCCCTTTTTAAAGCCAAATGGCGAGGCTTATAACTGTTAATACAAGCCAGATTAATATTTTTTTAGGGATGAGCAAAAAGGCAATATAATCATTTATGTACTTTATCTAATATTTGTTTTATGGTAATATACTTACGTAAATAATAATAATATTTTTTTATTTCTTATAAGCTACATTTCAAGTATTTTGCAAATTATTTTATTTGTGTTTATTCCTGGTCATGTATACTTTATCAGAAAAGAGGAGTTCTTGTGTCTGATAAGGGAGCCACGATTATTACTTTGGTAGGTACATAATATTTCAATTGCTTCTATTTATAAATTGTTTCGTATATATTATTTACCTAGATTTTTTTTAGAGTTCAATTTTATTTATTTGTTCCGATTAGTCATTAACACAGCGCATATCAATATGGAGGTTATAATAATTTTTGTATGGCTTCATAAACATAATGGTTTTGTATTAGAGTTGTATTAAAATTAGGTTTTATAGATTGGTTTCATTTTTTTCTAATTAAAAAATAGTGGATGATATTGACAAAATCTTGAATTTTAAATATGACATCGATGAAGATGACACAAATTGATCTGGTCTCATTAGCTAAGTTAGTGAAGCGGTTGTCCCGGAGAGAGGTTGTGGGTTTGAGTCCCAGATGCGACTGATATCCTTTTATTTTCTGTTGTTTTTTTCGGTTTCATGTTTCATTTAGGTTATGTTAATATTATCTTCTTTAATGATTAAACATTATATAATCTGGAAGAACATTAAATGCAAGTGGAGCCTGATATGAATTAATTATTTTACCAAAAGAAGGTTTAGTATGAATTGTTACAAAGTTTAGACCAGAGCCAATTCTAGTTGTACAAATTTTGCTGTGTTCTTTGTGCAATATAAAGCTAACAAAAAATCCACAATCAAATCAAGTGTGCGATCGTATAACTGTTTTACATTGATGAGATTGCATTAGTTATAAAGTAAATACGTTGGATACCGATAATTTTTCTTGGACCTGAGTTTATGAATCACTTTATGAGTAATATTAAGAGGAACGGCTGCGCGGCCTGTTTCATACAAAACTTAATTTTGGATTTGCTGCCAAAATATTCACCTAAACCTAATGATATTTTTTTCATCAAAAAGTATACTAAATAAAATGAATTAAAGGAATTGATTTATTGCGATTTTAGAGGCACCTTTAACAATTATTTGGGGGCTAACGGTGATTTAAAAAAAAGTTTTACTCCATGTGCTTTGAAAATATAATGAAATATAAAATAAATAAAAAAATGAATAAACAAACAAATTATCATTATGACTTTAAATTAAATTAAAAAAAACGAACAGTTTACTTTGGAACACAAATTTGCCGTACATAATTTAAAATATCGACACGAAAAAACATATTTTTAAAATTTTTTGTTTTCATATTTTTATTTACATAATCATATTTACAAAGCATATATGATATTTTTTTCAAAAACACCTTAAACCTGTAAACAATTTTCTAATTTGCCTTAAAAATTATGACTTTTTTTTCATGGCATGTACTTCATAATTTAAAACAAAAATAAATAAAATACTTCTCATCCGTACTAGATATTTACTAAACCTATAATAAAAAAACGTATCATTCAGTTTGGATGCGTATTTTGGCCTCAAATTCAAAATTAAGTTTTGTATGAAACGGGCAGCGCAGCCGTTGCTCTTAAGTGGTTTCATATTAATCATTTGGAAAGATCCCCAGCACACAAGAAAGTAGAGACTGCAAAATAAATTGTTTAAAATTTTTATTTGTCCAGTATTACGCCTGAGTTCTTTAAAAATGTGGGTAAAAACCTGGTTTTATTTATCAACATTAGACATGATCGGTATGTCTCAAAAATGTATCACTTTTTACACCTACGTATTTGGTGTCGTCTACATTTTCTAGCCTTAGAGCAACAAGGTTCTGTCTGACAGACCAACGCATGCGACAATGGGCTGTATAGAGTATTACTTTAGAGTTCATAATAATAATAATAATGACATATGTTTTATCATCTTTCTTATTTTGTAACAAGAAAAAAATGAAATCTTCACTGGGATTTCTCAAGCTGATTTCATTAGAACAAAATTAAATTACTTGAAATTGATGGAATTCCTGAAAGAATTGTAATATGAGGTGTTTTAAGTGAAGTTATTCGTTGAGTGGTTTCTGTGACAGTCTGTATTTGGTGTTAATATGTTTTTTTTTTATTTCAGATCTCCCTATGAAACGTTTCCAGCGTATTTTTTTTTAGTTTTAAATGCATTTAATGTTGTTGTGATTTTTGAAAGAGAGTGGGATTTTGTTGTAGAATTTAGAACCACAGTATAGTACATTTTTTTGTCCAAATGATTTATTTGTGGTTGCTTGTTGTATGTGTTTTTGGCTCTGAGATCTAGTGTTTCAGATATGTGTGTTTATTGTTATTTATTATTTTAATATTTACGAATGTAAAGTAGTATTGTTTTAGAACATAATTGTTTTATTGACATGATATTAAGATTGTTGAAGATTTTGTCAGTGCTACTTCTTACAGGGATTTTAAGTATACTTTTCATGATTTTGGTATTACATTTCCGAACCAGATAGAACCTTGTTGTTCCAAGAACACGGTTTACCAATGGGTTATAGTTACATGTTTAGAACAAATTACGCATAGTAATATTGTTATGAATGGCAGAAGGCTGACTTTTAAATGAGCTACTAAAGGTTGTATATTTGGTTTTCTGTGAGTTTAAAGTAAAAAGTCCATTATTCAGCCAACTACTAACTACTCTTAAACTCGTATCATATTTTTTAAAGTTTTAACCATATGTATTGAGGCAATTGTTTCAATAAGAGATACGTGTAATGACTGATGTCCAGCATGCACGAGACCTTATGAGAGAGCGAGAAGAAAGAACTAAAAGAGTATGAACGGTTGTCCAATGTTTCCACTTCATCATCTGGTACTCAATATACATGGTGTTAATTACGATCTATTGGCTATTATCCCGCTATTCCAATTCTTAGAAAAAAATAATTTTAATAGAAAATTACACGGACATTTCGATAAGTTTTCTTTAAACATTTTTGAAACTCGAATGAAGCTGGGTATTAACTACGAAAGCTAAATACAATATAGTGAAAATTTAACAAAAAAATGTGTTTTATGTTTAAGTATTATTCATTATTCGCGCAAACCTCCATTCGCAATGTGTGTTTTGCACCCCGAAAACCAAAACGAACACTCAGAAAGTCACGCTTAGCCTTACCGAGCCGCCGGTTTGCTACCCCTGCCCTCCCTCGAAGGGAAGCAGAATTAAAATTTCCTCCCTCGTGATGCCAAAAAGAATATCGGGATATTCAAAAGAGTAGAAAATTAGGATTCACTAGCTACCCGCTGCGCTCTCTCGCATTTTTTCCCGTCAGGTCTTACATTTGCATTGAACGCGGGCTGACATTAAATTATTTTTACGAAAAATCAATGCCGTCTTTTTTTCATTTCGAATCTGTCTTGAAGTCAGAATCTTGCGTCTTGCGATAGTTTGGTGTTTGACGGTTAAAAAGATGATTTATTAAAAAAAAAATGTCACGCACAGAATGAAACGGCTTGATCACTTTTCATTGATTTTGGATTGCTCTTTTTGGGGTAAGTAGGTAAATTCAAGTACAGTGAGTTCGTCATTTATTTTTATATAGACATATTATTACTAAAATGAGAAGTGTCGTCTTTAAAAGTAAATGGATTTTCTAAATGAATATTAGATTATCACTGTAGTTTAATAAGAAATGGTTAATTAAACAATTAAAAATCAATTAATGAATTAAATAATATACTTTGTATTCACCACTTTATAAATATAAAGATATTTACGTATTAATCAACAGATATCTTTATAATATTAAAGTGGTGAATACAAAGTATATTATTTAATTCGTTTATTAATAATGTCGCCACAAAGTGAAAACCAATCGTTTGAAGAAATTATAATTCAAAATAATAAAAAATAGCTATTTCGGCCTTCACAATAATAAACAGCTGTCACAATAATAAAAACTAAAAATACTTGCAGAATTTAATAATAACATTATTAAATTTGATTTACATTGAATTAAAAAAGATTAAATGTACTAATGTACGAATTAAAAACAAAAACAATTAATAATTAAAATCCATATTCGTAATACTTATTACTATTTTGGTGCCTCGGTTAGTCTTCGAATTTATTTGAATTTCTAGTTTTTTATGTACAAATAATATTTTTTTTTTTGTAATAATACAGTTTATTTTACGTAATTATTTTTACTTTAATAAACAATGTTTTACCTTTTCTCACCACTCCATATTAGGTTTATGTTTATAATTTGTCTCTGCTTAAATGTAATTATTTTTCAACATACGTTGTATCCTGACGAAGGACCCATTGGTTTCGAAACATGTAGATTTTTATTGATTAAAATGGGGATAAAAAAAATATCTTATTATTTAATTAAAAATGATGTCTCAAAATGAAAATAAATTAAGTGAAAAAAAAATTCTTAGCTCCATATATTACAATTAATTATTTAAATAGTGGTTTAAAAATAAAATATTTTATTACTTCGTTAAAAATTATGCTACAAAGTGATTTTGCCTTTATTGAAGAAGTAGTCAAATGTTAAATTAAATAATCACTACAATTATTATGTTCTTAGAGAAACATTTTTTTTAATATCCCGAATTAATTCATTTGCATTACCTACCGAACTTAGCGAGATGCTTCATTAAATAAATTAATTTTTTTTTAATTGTTTTGTTAAATATTTTCCTATTCAAACAAATATGGTGTTTGTTTACTTACGAATGAAAACAGTGGATATGTTTAAATTCGTGGAGACAGAACGTGGAATTTAAGCTCTAAACAAGTATTATTTGATAAAATACGTGGCGAGAAGTTAGTGCAGAGAAAAGATCCCGGTACGATGACGTAGTCGGAAGGAGAGGTTTCATTATTAGGTTAGTTGTCAGACAGTTCTATAGCTGCAGGAGTCCTATAGCTGGGGCTGCGAGAGGGTACCACTGTACCGACTGCACCGACTGCACCGACTGCACCGCAAGAAAGGAAGATGCAGCTGGAAAGCATTTCACCGTCGCTAATATATTAATGTTTTCAGCTTTTACGTCGATTCCGACTACCCCTGGGTTAGTGGAATTGGAAATTCATTTATAGACATTTAAAGTGCGGGAAGACGAGCGTGATTTGCATTGCACTATTCAAAATATCAAAGGGAATAATTATAGTCTGAGATTATTGGACTATTATTTTGTTACTGTATTATATTAATATCATGTAAGCATTATGTTTATGTTTATTAAAATAAAATATATTTCTATTCAATCACGACGCAAAATACACATACTTTCCCTTCCCTACAACATTCTAAACACTGTTAATTCGTCGAATTATATGAAGAACGTTTTTCATTTTTCGTTTTAACGTTTGCTCACTCTTAGCTCAAGTACTAAAAATACCGCGTGGGATTCCCATCCGCTAAACCACATCATTCTCTCCTTCATTTTCAGTACAAGCATCATAATTATTCTTTGGGACGAACTACCCTTTGACGTACTAAATGCTACCTCAAAGCTAGTTTCCAAGGCTAAAGTGAACAGTTTTTTATTATTATTTTTATTTTTTTATTTAAGGAGAAAATACACATACAGACAAATACAAATACAATAATATACAATATCCGGAGAACTCGCCTGCATCCTAGATATATCTCACATCATATTATAAGGATAAATAAACCTTTAAATTACTATTTAGACAAATTAAGGAATTTAAGATTTTGTTATACAGGAAGAATTTGAAAAAATGGACAATGTTTAATAAAAGTAACAGAAGGAAAATAAACTACACACATTTTTTACACGAATATAAACGGAAAAAAATAATGATTAAATAAAAAATAGCGTTGCACAAATGAAATTTTCTTTTCTTCTTTTCAACAGCATAATAACGGTTAATTTCTCTCCACTTTAATTTCTTTCCTTCCCTCCCTTATACTTTTCCTACCCGAGACATCAATATATATATTTTTTTACTTTTTTCCTACAATACCAAATATTCTGAAGTCATACTATTTGGAGAACGTTGCAATATTATTATAACATCTTTATTTTCTCATTAAGGGCTGGTTGGTATAAATTGCCAATAAATAATAAATCCGCTGAAAAAAATAAACATTTTATGCATAATAAATATGCATTATGATTTTTTATGAAAAGTAAACAAATATAATAAATAAATCTGTTTTTTTTTCGCCCCGTTGCGGGAGTTGAAGAAAAACATTTCGAGCTGTTAAATTCACGCTTTTGAATGAGTGATTGACACGCAATTAAAAATATCGGTTATTTTGGCTTTAAGAACCGAGATTGTAAATTTACGAACAAAACCTTAATAACTTTAATGGATATGATGTCAGATTTGTTTTTATTGTGGAACCTACCTGTTAAAGTGAAATATACTTCAGAGCTGTTATTGCAGTACCATAATCCATGATATAAAAACATTAACACTACGTTAGTTAAGAGCACCTCAGTTTACAAAGTTTGTCTACTTAATTGATATTGGTACAAATTTTCACCGTAGAAGGCAAAGTAAGGGGTATACCCTTACAATAAGTATTAATTTGGTGGTAATAAGACGCTGACTTGGCGACAATGAAGCAATTCCCAGTTTAGCTAACCACGGTATCAAACCGTAGAAGGCAGTATTGGAGCACAACCCAGCACCTCGGCCACAAGGCAGATCATTATAATACATACTCACGCGCACCCTTGAATAAACTTTAGTGTATTGTTATTGCGCAAGGTGAAACAAGATCCGAGTTAGGAACTTCCAAATAGTATTCTGCTCAATGTTCGGCGTAACTTTACCTAGTGCCTTGTTCTTCCTCGCAGCCATGTGCTCTCCACTTCGCCGAATTATTACATACAAGACCCCTGGCCGTATGCACAATGCGGGATTACTCTATTTCCCGGATCTCCATTACGAGAATCCCGAGAGTTTTGGTGGGGATTACGGCTAAACCGGGTTACACGGGTTTTGGAATTGCGTATATTTTTGTACGGAGTCGCGAGACTTGTAGTTTGTTAGTGATAGTTTAGGTTTAAAGGTAGGGAACGTCGGAAACATTTGTCGCACGTAATCCGCATTTTGGTGAAAACACTACCTGGCTATACGGCGTTTTCTCAACTAATTTATTGTCTCCTAAGAAGCGCTTAATCAATGTTTGGTAACCTCATTATTTCGTTCAATTATATTAAGCGATATCAGTTCTCAACTCATATTAAATAATAAATCATCTATGTAAATGAACAAGTACAGTTTTCCGCATTGAATCCACTTTAGAGGTTAACATATTTATTTATTGTGTAATATACGCCCTATATGGGCTTTTACATATACAGTTAATTATAATAAACAGGTGCAAAACACATCACAGTAGGTTCAAAGATAATACATCGAACAAATACAGAAATAACATATTGTAAGTACCATTCTTTGACGGCCTCCTTGGTCAAGAGGTAAGGCTCTTGACTACGAATCCGAAGGTCGCGGGTTCAAATCCGTGCGCAAGTAAATTTTATTTAATTAATTTATGCTGTTTCACAATTAATTAATTTAAAAATAATATATAATATTTGCGCACGTTCCAGAGTGGAAGATACTCTCAGTATCGCCCTGGTGAAAGACCACCATTCAGAATTGAAACGTTGCTTGAAATGGCTTTTTGACGTGTTTGGTGACCAGATCGGAATAGCCAGGCATTGACCCACCTTACTCTTCCCTTTCTCCTTCCCCTTCCATATACCTTCAGCCTCGCAACATTCCCTAATTGGGGATGCCATAGTCTCACTGGCTCCAGACAGTTGGGAGTCGTTGAGACCCTTGTGTGGTATTCATGTAAAAAAAATTCTAAGTAATAAGTTCTAGAGGCGAAAAATCAAAAGATACATCACATTCACTGTTACTTATACTCTACACACATATATTAATAATTATTGAGGATGTATGCAATAATCGTTTGTTTGTATTTGTATTCCGAGTATTTGTAAAGCAGAGCCATGTCGAGTAGGTTCTGTGTGTTGTGTCTAACATGTGCAGAAAAAGCTTTGTATTTCTGAAATATGGAAGTTAAATGCTTAAAATATTAAATGCCGGAGATTAATATTAAAATTCGAAAACTCCCTTCCTACGAAAATGGATATTTCCAAGTTCATATTGTTAAACACTCAACATTTCACAAATAGTTAAGCAATAATTATTTCATGTTGAAAGCTAAGCAAGCACTCTTTGAAACTGGCATTGAATTCATTGAATTTCAGGCAGTAAAATCTTTCAACGAAACCTTTTGCGCAGATGAAATAGAAAGTGTTTAACTTTTCATCCTGTGAACGAATTGCAAAGTTAACCAATCAAAAATAATAATTTTTGATGAAGATTTATGACGACCCACGGAAAAGTTTTTGGGGATACTTTATCCTCCCTTCTGGTCTACGGGAACATTCTATCTCTGTCAATCCTTCCCCTCCCCAGAGTTTTCTCTCTCTGGTTACTCTATAATACTCTGTTACAACCCCCAGGCTCCCTAACTCCCCCAACTGCCCCTAGTGCCCAAACCCCCGCCTCCGCCCTCATCCAACTACCATCTCACACTCACAGACGGACTCGCCTAATGGCACTTATTTATCATAACTCTATTCCCCACCTTCATAGACTTAAATGAATACAAAGTGAGCGTGGCTCGTCTGTGAGGCAATATATATTTACCTTGGCCTAATATGACGGATTTCAGGTGTTTCGTGTTTCCCGTGTAGGTTACTTTAACTTTTCTCCAATGACCTTTAAAAGAACACTAGCCTGAACAAACCGTGAGACTTATTAGAAAATATTCATTTTTTGCAGCATAAAAGGTAACGTCTTATATAGTCTGAAAGAGAAATAACTGCACATCTACATTAAAACATGGTTTAGATCCCCCCTTGTAGCAAGTTTGTAGTTATGATGGTTGAGAAATTTTAACGTAATGAGGATTATCATGGGATATTAAAAATATTTTTTTAATATTGGTAACCTAATTAAGCCATTGCTCGGAGATAATACAGGTGAAAAATAGAATCCGTTTTCATACCTAAATTCGGGGTATTGCACAAAGCTCAAACTTAATGTTTTTATGCCAGAAGAAAGAAAGTAACCCAGTGGAAGAAAAACCATTATTTTAGTTAGTTTTATTGTTAAAAAGTGTTTTATGCGCTGGTAGCATAGTAACATATTAATTAGTGGTTCCATTTGTAAAACTAATAGTGATGTTATGATAGAAGGAAGAACAAAAAAAGTTGTTTTAGGTTTGGGTAATAAGGTAAATTTTCAACGAAAAGTTGAGAAAGATTATTCTCGCTGGAAGTCAATTTTGCATGAATTATTATTCTGCGAGTATCATCCCCGGTCGAAAAAATCCTCAGGAAAATCTTACATTTACGAAGGTATGGTTTGAATAAGAAATAAGAAATTTTCCACAAAATATTGAGAGTAGAAGCAAATATGCAAATATGGCTAAAATATTAGACAGGCACGGGCAAAACATCGAACCTTTTCAATTATTCCGCCGAAATCCAGTCTTGTACCAAATCACACATTAAAAATGAAATATTTTCTTCTAACGCACTCACAAACGACCCTAAACTTCGTGGTATGACAAACCTCATACATATTTTAAAACATTCTGAAAAAAGTGAATAAATCCCGCAGATTGAACCTTTCTACTAAAAGGTTGGGATTTGGCAAAGCCCTTCATTCTGAGGTAAGCAGGGGCGCAGTACCCTGGCTCGCGAGCCTACGGGCATCCGGGCACGTGGGCGCCTGAGCACGCGGTCGCACGAGAACACGCAGACACGCGCACTGGGGCACAACATCGCTGGGTCACGTATTTACTTTCAGTCGTGACTGCAAACAGTCTGGAAGAGCTTTCGAATGTGGATTCATTGCTGAACATTAATGTGTTTACAGCTAAGATTATTTAATCACAATCACAGTAATTTACATTACCGCATCTAAAAATAAAACAATTTGTCTTTAATTTAATTTTAGATCCACTACTAGCCGGGATCGTGATTTTAAATGTAAAGAATTAATTTTTCCGTAAGAAAAAAAAGCTTTCACCAGATTTCGCCTGAACTTTAACATACTTATGAAATAAAAAATTAACGTGTTTTGAAAAATTAAAAAAAAAATGACAATAAACAATACGGTACTAACAAAATGGCGTCCGCTCCTTTTTGACTGTAAATTTAACATTTCACAATCCCATAGCCAAAATAGTTAGGTCGGTTTAAAATAAAAAAAAACCGTTCAATTTTCTTTTTAGGTAAATATTGAAAGAAACGTATTATCTTATCCATTCCAAGATTTAATAAATGCTTACTAAAGCATGGTAATTGATTTTAACTAATTATTCTACTATCAGTTACTACTAAACTATTATTAATATATAAAAAAATATATATATATAAAATAAACTTTTTAATCCATTGTATTTAAATTAACATATCAATGTATTTTAATAAAAAATATTATTGCAGTGGAAACATTCATTTTTGGGTGAGTAGTGAATTTTTTTTAAGGGGATCGAATGAAACGAAATGAATACACCTGCCATCCCAGAGTATGAAACGGATTGCAAAGGGAAATATTGAAGAAAGCACACCAGGCAAAAAACGACCCATGGAGTTATAATGAAAAAAGAAGTGACAGGGAAATGAAATCGTGTTTACCCAGCCGCCTCTAGGATTCCCGATGAAGACTTCCATGAAATGGGAAATTACACAAAAAACCAAATTATTGGCACTTTATTGTGTGTCTTTCATGGGGAGATTGGACGCCGCAAATGTATCCAGTTATGATCAGTTTCATCATGTCTCTCGCTCATCCAAAATTAAATACCAATTTTCAGGAAATTATTTGCGTAATAAAGGCGCATACGTCTTATACGATAAACTCGTATAATATAAAGCAGAGAATTGTTTCAATATTTTATGTATGTCCAACTATAAATTCTTTGAAATTTAGTGAGATTTAGTGTCTTTAAATATGTATTAATTGTTTTTGAGTTTAATTCGTAGAACTCAATTTAATTTATTTTTATTTATTTTAATGTAAATCAAATCTAATAATGTTATTATTAAGTTCTGCAAGTATTTTTAGTTGTTATTATTGTAACAGCTGTTTCGAAGTTTTGAAAATGGCCTTAAACGCCGAAACAGCTGTCACAATAATAACAACTAAAAATACTTGCAGAACTTAATAATAACATAAAATTTGATTTACATAAAAAAAATTAAATCTTTAATTTTGGACAACTTTTTTGTATTTAGCATTATACCTAGGTTGACCCAGTTATTTTCAGTCAGGAACTTAATTTTCATCAATTGCTAAGGAGATTTGAAATACCATTTTTCATATTTTAAAATCACAATTTAACTATCAAACAAGACAAAATCTACATTGTCCCTCCCATATATTTTACATTATGTTCTATTAGAAAAAAATAGGATCAAGGTTTTATAGTAATTATTAAGTGTATGCCAAGATCGAGTTGGTTGGCGGTTCTTCCTCTCCACCTACCCCTGCGGGGAAACGGCGTGATGGTTAGTTAGTTAGTTAGTTAGTTAGTTGGTTATGACTAATTATTAGCAGAATGTGAAACCAATGAAATTTATCTGAAAATATTTTGATTACGTGTAAATCTTTTACCTCAACGTAATTCGTGAAGAAAATAATGTACGTCGGCGTTGAATGGGTATTAAAAAAAGTATAAATAATGTACCTAATATTCCCACCAAGCTTTTCGGATTATTAACGACATTTATTGATTTGTCATTTAATTGTGTTGACAATAGTATTACCGAAAGGCATTAACAAATACGAGACACCAATATAGTTTAGGGATGTAGACCGGATGAGTTGAGAATGGAGTGTAAGGAGAATATATGACGCGAAAATTAATGACAGAAGAATTCGGGGACGCCCGAAGAAGGCATGCCACAATCATATGAATCAAATACTAGAGTCGGGTCATGTCAAGAGTCAGAATAACAGAAGAGTATGAATGAGAGGATTTATGAATATGAATAAAGTGAGAAGTTTATGCCAAGAGACAAAGTCATGAAGTGGTCTATCCTCTCTGCCAACCCTCGGCATCAATCGGCTTGTTAGCTAGTTAATTAAAAATAATGGAATTTTTTTTTTTTTTCCCTCAGTTTTTAACATAATTTGCATACATTTTTTTACATGCACGATTGTTTAAATCATAACTAACTAACTAACTAACTAACCATCACGCCGATTCTCCGCAGGGGTAGGCAGAGAGGACGGACCGCCAAACAACTCGATCTTGGCATATACTTCTTGCTTCATTCACTTTCATACAACGTCTCATACATTCTCTTCTGTTATTCCGACTTTTGACATGGCCCGACTCAAGTATTTGATTCACTTGATCGTGCCACGTCTTCCTTGACGTCCCCGGCTTCTTCTTCCATTCACATTCGCGTCATATAATCTCCTTACACTCCTTTCTTCATTCATTCGCTCTACATGCCCAAACCATCTAAGCGTCCCTTTCTTAATCTTGCTGACTACGCTTACATCAGCCTTGCATTCTTTACGAATCTCATCATTTTTCACACGATCATATATGGTTTTACCACACATTCGTCTCAGAGATCTCATTTCTACAGCATTCAGTCTACTTTCATCCTTCCTCTGCCAGTTCCATGCCTCACTGTAAGAAATGGAACCCACACAAGCGCTGCCAGTGTGTGGGTAAATTGAGAAATTTAAGTAAATATGAGTACTAGAATATTAATTATATTAATTAGTGTAACAACAAGAAAGTGCATATTCGGTAATAAAATCAAAAAAAGTGTATTACGTAATATCAAATAAAAAAATGAATTTGCACACGCCCTTGAGGTGATTTTTCAGAAAAACGGTGCTGTACAAATTTTAAAAATATTACTTAAGTCAATTACAAAATGTTTACTTAATGGATTTGAAATCAAGTTGATAAAGAAATGTAAAACCGCAACGGGATTATAACGTCAAAATAAATAATTTCTATTCTTATGAGGTACGTATATTACGTAAAATAAATAGTGTTAGTGTTGTTTAAATTGCTAAGTTCTGTTAAACATTACAGTAACAATCGGAATAATATTATTTGAAAAGTTTATTTCCAGTTAAATTCGTATCAAGTGGACAGGTTTGATCATTAAAAAAAACTTTTTCTTTTAATATAAAACAAGATTGCCATGTTCTGCGAAATGATAGACTTTTAACATAACCGCAAAAAAGGTACAAATAATTTGTTTTGACTTGAGTTAGCTAAAATATCATTGCCCATGAAGGTGTTAAAAACTGCAATTACGATTATTGATAACTAGTGTAGTTACGGTGAATCCGATTCAATGTCATTGTATCACTGATATCATTGTATGCATCTTTATGTACAATCATTAATATTAGAGGAATAACCTTTCACAATTGGCTTCCTCTATTTTTTTTAAGTATCTTTATTTCGTCAGTTATCTTCCACGGTTGCTACATGCCCTACAGAATGGAGCCTTTCCAGTTTCAATATAAATGGATATTCCGATCAATGAGTTGGAGAGTAACAATATTGTATTTGAGACACTTTTACAGTATATGCCATAAAGCCTAAGTGTTATCGATGGTTGATGTCGGTTAGCAAAATCCACAATGATTATAGATTATTATGCGGTGTGTGCATTTTAAGAAGAGTAAAAATTAAATTGAATAATTGAAAACATTTCTGAATTTGCAGAAAAACATTGTACATACTTACTCGTTGAAGAGTTTATTAATCCTATCGTTATTTTTCCGAAAAATATTTCCTAATGCCAACTGATTTTCAATAGTTCATGCACACACTTTTCAGCTCTTACTATGCTTCAATGTATATGTATATTCATTCCACATGTTTTTAAAACCCCGGGGTGTCCTGGGGCGCTTTTCCCGTTCTTTTTACTGAAGATTCATTATCTTTTTCCTTAGGGTTAAAGCCTTCTTATTTAACTGCGGTTCCGGTTCTCTCGGATGACAGCTGTCAGCTGAATTCAGCGAGCAACATTCATCAAAAATGTCAATAGTTGCGATGTTTTAACTAGAGAAAAACTCATTATTAATTAGACTCACCCCAAGTTTGCAAATCCGGATTAACTCGTTTCGAACGCACACTCAAGGAACGGAAAGGTTTTGTGGATTGGAGATAGAAACGAAAGGCGTGCCTATTCATTAGTGTTATATGAACGATTTTTGATTGACGGCGGACCTATGCTGACCGAAAGGAATGAAGACCGAGTCCGAGGAACCGAGTCCTAAACTCGGAATTGGAACCGAGTTCTTAAAATAAGTGGAATGACCCACCTCTTCGGTAGGAACAAATTCAAATGTCACTTTTAGAAATAGAGACAAAAAAAATATCATTACTATCTAATGAGGTAGGTACCTTTTTATAAAACGTGATTCATCGTTAAAAGGCTTATTTATGATATTTAAAAATAAAATAAAAAAGTATTAAAATGAATAATAATATAATGTAATTTTTAAAAGTTTTAGCTCAAAATCTTATGTCACTTGAAGATATTTCATCAATTTGTGTTTTCAAATAATCTCTTGATAATCTTTTAGGATCTTTTTACTATGTCTCACCGGAATTCCGCAGTTATTGAAGAAGTCTTTAACCGTAAGGAAAAACGTAAGGAATCTTCCTTAAAAAGAACGGGAATAGCGCACCTGGTCTTTTTATTTGTGGAAGTAATTAATATTTTAAATCTATAAGATTTTCACGGTTAACGATAACAGAAAGGGACACTAGAATCCTATTGGAGTTACAAAAATATCACGTGGGTACATGCGACGATAAAATAAAAACTGGAAAAATAAAGCAATACTTTCCAATCGTTAAACATTCATACTTTTTGTATAATATTCTCATTGTAAGTAAATGGGGTATTACTTTGAAACCACAAAAGATCAAAACCAAACAAAAGAGAGTGTTTTGTCGCGGAATAAGTAACATGTATTTGATATTTGTTTGCATGTATTTCCCTTTGAGAGGAAAAATATTCGTCGTAAGATGTCGTAAATATTTAATGCGGCAAATAATAGGTTTGTCGGGATTTTCTTGAGGAGCCAAACATATTTCAGAAATTCAATCATATGATGGGCGAATATTTCAAAACTTGTTTGTCGAATATGGAAGGATTTGGGAAAACATGTGTACCCGAGAACTAAAAATGTGAGCGATAGAGCAAATAAAAAAAAACTGTTCGATTTATTATTATGGCGTCTCTCAAATAAAACTGATTTAAGAATATCAATTTGATAAAGCTCATAATCGAGTCTGGATGGATGTAAGAGTTACTCTATACATTGATTTAAATGTTCAAAATGACAATGATTATTAATCTCAAATTTGACACAATACATAATTTTAAAGTTCGTCCGACGTGGGGAGAATTTAAGGCACCGATCACTTTCCAGAACCCTTTTAAGTACCAGAAACCCGGGACACACGTGGGGACAATTATTTAAATTAACGAATCGATCCGACAACTTAGCCTGTATATAAAATACAAAAATATGTGCAAAATGAATTGTTATTTGAATAGTAGTAGAGAGCTGGCTGCTTAAATTTGTCTAAAATTATTGCATACGTGTACGCATTAACAAAAATCTGTAAAACATGATAGTGCATATGTGCGAACCCACATCATTATTATTGCATACCACATGCTATTGGAGGACCCTTGTGGAAACTTCTTGAAACCTTGTTACTTCCTAATGGATATCATAATATTAATTTGATTGTGGATATTCACTGAAATAAAATATAATGCCTCATAATGCGTTATATAATAAAATAATAATAAAATTTTATAATTGCATTGACTAGACATGCACTTTACAAAAACTAAAAAAAACCGTTGTTTTTCTTGACCCTACAAATAATGGTTAAATGTAATTTACATGCTATTTTTTAATACAAATATATTTTTTTACTATTTAAATGTAATGTATTTCGCTAAGACAATTCAATAGTTATATTATGTCCCTAAAAGTTTGAGCTGTTGCCTTTTATGTGTTATCTTCATACATACTTTACAAACATTTAAGCAATGTCTTCAAAAGATGCGTAATCATTTTGTGGCTTTTAATATTAATTCATTAATAAAAAAAATCTTTGTTTAAACCAGTGCTTTTAATATTTAAATATCTACATGTTTCAGAGGAAACGTTCCCCTTACCAGGATTAATAAAATACAGTATATTTACTATATTGGTTATCCTAATGGGGGGAGCTTTGCTCCTGATATATGTAGATATTTATATATTAAAAACAATGGTTTAAACGATGCAAATTTTAAAATTAATTTACGTAATCATTTACTTAGGGTATTTAAAACTGGGCGTTGTGTAAGGGGCTTCTTACGGTGTGAAATTGTCTGCTACCGACATCTATCGGACAAGACGATGTTCTACCGAGGGCAACCGGGCGTCAGGTTTGTGGGGAAACATCCGAGCAGTCCTGCAAATGACAAGGTAAATAGCTAATACCTTGGATTCTGTGATGAAACACGAAAACTGACAACAATTAAACGGACGATATCGGGTATATATGTAACTAGAGGTATAAGGGTTGGTATCCTTGTCCGAGGCGCGCCTGGATGGCGTGTGTGGCAAAGCATTAACGCGGTAAAAACTTTTCCGATAACGCTAATGGTACATAAACCGATCATAAAGAAGAACTTTATTGCCGAGTTTTTATAAGTTGATCGATAAATACGGCAGTTAGAAGTATTTAAGGAGGGATAATATTTAACGCTCTCACGAGGTGTGCGCTAAGTCCAACAATGTACTAGCTACCCGCTAACTGAGAATATAAAGTACAGAATTATCCCCGATATCGGGGAAAGTGAAAATCGTATTTATCTTTAAAGGAAGTATAATATAATGGAATTTTGTTTGCCGCCTCCCCCTCCAAGGGCTAGTATTAGATTGAGATCGTAAAAAAGTAGCTTGAAATGCGTAGCAAACGCTTGTAAGAATTGGTAATGAATCGTATGATCTATTTGTAAAAATAACACGACGAAGTTAATAATGATTCAAATAAAATAGTTTAATTTGACAATATGGCTGCATCGAGTAAGGGATCATTTTCATTATGGATTATTTTTTAACCCTTCTATTTAACGCCACTGTGATTTACTAGAAAACTTCCATGAAATGTATAATTACCAAATACGAATTTTCTTACGTCGCTTTTATCGTATCAAGCTAAGGGCGTGCTTTTAAATTAAGAACTTGGCTTTATTGACCATTTTTATCAGCCATTCGTTTTAAGGGAAAGGTGGCAATCAAAACAAATGACCAGAACTAATACGCATAATAATCAGAGAGATGGTTGAACCGAAAGCATGACATTAAACGATACAATATTTTTGGCGTTCTAACAAGGAAAATGTTGTTTTTTCTGTTGTCCTGAACGTAATAACTTGAAAATTTACGTTTATTTCTGTTTTGCTGAAAAAAATCACCCGAAATTTCATGAAATGCGGTTGTGAATTTGACGTTTTAAAAAGGAAAAAAAAACATTTAGTTCTGTTTTCCTGCATGAAATCACCTGTAAATTTATGTTTATTTCTGTTTTGCCTGAAAAAAATCACCTGAAATTTCGTGGAATGCGGGTTTACGGGTATAACCTGCAAATGGGATGAAATAAGGTTTTTATATCTACCTGATTCCAACGTAGGCATAGAAGAAAGGGATGCCCTCTGCGCTGTTCTGTACTGATGAAAAGGACGGAAGGACCACTCGTGCTCCGTACTACTATGGGCTGGCCGACGGGTTCCACCAATCAGCTTCAACGTCCGCGTTCGTTATTCAAACAATATGTTACTCTTAATAGAGAGATAAAAATTGACGTTGCCTCCGTATTATGAAACCAACCAGCAACTAAAGTCATTCAGTAGTTTAGATTAGAGCAATACTTTCGGGCCAAATACTTTAGAGACGGAATTAGGTAAAATTTGAGCACTTAATTTTAGGCAAAACGTTTTATTTTTAAAACATTTAGTAAGGACTTTTATCAAAGACTCCTGCGATACATCAAAGGCTTTCAATTGTCAGTTTTGCATACACGTGGTATGTTTTTTTATCGATTTTTTCGAAAGATGATTTTATCAATGAGCAAATAGGTAGGTAGGTAGGCAAGATTATTTGAGTTACGAATCACAGGTGAAACGTCACTGGGTCATCAGCTGACTAAGCGATTTAAGGAGGTCTCGGAGAGACTGGGATTTCGCGAGTCGAAGCTTAATGCAGGCTACACAATCTACGCATGGAACGGACCGGCTCATAAGATACTCTGACGTGTCAGAAGTCAGAAGTCGGGAGATGAGAGCTAGTTTGACAGCGAGCTGTGGGCGGAAGATCAGGCGCTCAGTGGTCGTGCACCGGCGGTCTGTGGGCGACTGTCTCCAGTTCAACAGGCTGCAGGGCGGTCCGCCCCCCGAGGGCGGGCGCGCCTGCGCCCCTTACCGTTTCCATGGCGACGCCTACCGCCACCAACGAGTGTGTTTACCACTTAGATCATGCGGCCTTTTCGGATGCAGCAAAACCTTCAAATGACACACCTAATAAAATTATTCATAAAACGTTTTCATTATACTCACAAAATATAAATATGTAAATACTCGAGTCCAGGTAAATTCTTCGTCTATCGTTATTTCAAAATCTTGCAAATATCTGTAGAACTATGTAAATAAAATATCCAAGAGGAATAAGTATTCTTCTAATCGATGGAACAAGTTGGGTTGTAGCACCCAAAATTCAATAGTCATGTTAAAAAAAGTACGAATAGAAAAGAAGTTTTATTTTTATTCTTAATTGTAATATTAAATTACCATGTAGAAGGCACGTTATCCGAAGAGAACCATTGCACTTAAATTCATACTAAGTGATGCGTTCAAAGGTATTTTAAAATGTTTTTTTGTTAACAATTATTCAAATTTTAGCAATGAATTTAATTTTTTCAATTTCTGGGTTATCTATTAAAAACATCGATGCCAAATATCTAAGCTCATTTTACTGTCACCTGGCGTCAGAAGCTTGAAAGCTCATAATTTAAATGATAGTAACCACTATATTATCCACACCTACAAAGGATACCGATTCTCTTTAGTTTTTCATCATAGGCTTACCATGCTGCCATGCCGTTACGTCAGAGACTTGGATTTTTCTTCCAATCTATGTAGGACTCTGTGACTGTGGGACTGTATGTGACCAGAGGGGTGTCACCCAGCCCGTAGCCTGCTAACCTACTGGGACTTTCTTGCGTGCTAACTGAATACTGTAGGTATGCCGACTGTTTGGTATTGAAAGGCTGCCAATAGTATGAAGAATAGATGTATATACACTCGACAAGGAATTGTTGAATATCCCAGAGTGTAAAACAACAATAGTTATAACTGAATGCAAAATGGTGAAAAATTTTTGAAGCACCATGGATAAACGAGTAGTTTTAAGAAGGTCTGATATAAGATAATTGTGGTCATAATTTATTGTTTTGTCTCTTCATATCCATCTAATTTAAGATAACTAGCCGAAATACCCGGCAAGCGTTGCCTGGGGTTATGAATGGGTCAGAGTAAGGTTATGATGCGTTACCCCTACCCCTACCCTACCTAGAAATTTTTCTCTTATTTTGAAGGTAAAAGTGCAAAATTTCATCAATCTCATAATAATACTACAGATTTTTAGATATATATTTATAAAATAGGAAGTTAGATTAGATACCATCTGTTTAGTTTTTAAAATACTTAGAATCTTAGCTTAGTACAGAGTTTGATAAAGACCATTTTAAAGGTAAACATAAGGAAGTCAACAACGGAATTCTTTAAACGGTTTGACGTTCCAAGTGTACAAAAAATCTTTGCCACAAATATTCTGGTTTCATTATCTCAAAAAAGACAAAAGGGCAAATACCCCACTTAATCATAATACCAAAGCAAAGCTAACAGGCAAGCTTAACGAATCGAAGTATATTACCCACTTTGGACAAAGAATCTCTGAGTGTTTGGCTGTAAAGTTATACAACAAACTCTTATCTAGATTAAAAAAAATTACTACAATCAATAATTGTATTAAGTCTAGCAAAACTTGGCTTAAGTAATCAATAGACTAGTAAAGAACTGCCGAGTACTTTTGAAACAAAATGATTCAATAAAATAATAAAATTAATGGAAATTACTGAAAATACTTTACTCAAGTTCAAATAAAGAAGTGGCTGAAAATACCTAGAACAAACCTTGAAGTTCAAATAAAGAAGTCGCTGAAAATACCCAACCTAAACCTTGAAGTTCAAACATGGAAATCTTTGAATATACCCAACCTAAATCTTGAAGTTTAAATACAGAAGTCGCTCAAAACCATCACAAAACATAGTTCGCCTCAGCTCAGGATCTAGAGATCATGAGCTGAAGTGGAGTGAAGAGGGCTATGATTTTTTTTAAATAATATATATTAACACCTTATGCTACTTCTGAAATTGTCAAATTTATATAGAAATTAATAATAAAAAAGGTACATTGGCAGATGATGACTATAGGTGAAGGATATTTATTTATTTTATCGAAGAAAGCAATCACACTTTTATTCATATTAATGCATTTTTTTTATTTATATTAATGCATTTGACCAGTTTGGTTGAACTCAACCGTCAACAGGAACGTACACATATAAATACTATATAAATAATTTATATGTGTACGTTCCTGCTGAAGGTGGGGTTCAACCGAACCGGACGATAATGCATTAATATAAATAAAATAAAAACAATTTTTTTTTCTTTAATTTACATTAGATGCTGGCAACAAAGCAATGGCTGTCTTTATAGACTTGTCTAAGGCCTTTGAAACCGTATCCCATGGTTTACTGCTTAAAAAACATAATGCAATGGGTGTTGTTAATAAAGCACTAGATTGGTTCAGAACTTATCTTGGAAATAGAACACAGAGAGTAATGATCATATTAGTTCAAATAAATCAATTGTATATGGTGTTCCTCAGGGTAGTGTTCTAGGTCCAATTTTGTTTTTATTATATATTAATGACCTTTGCAAATTATCATTCTTCGTTTCTTCAGTTGCATTTGCAGATGATACTGTTTTGGTGTTTATTGGTGATGCTTGGGATGAAACTTATGCTAAGTGTGAGTCAGGATTAAAGATTGTTAAAAAGTGGCTTGATCAAAAACTTTTAACTTTAAACACACAAAAAACTAAATATATTACTTTTAGCATTTCTTCCGTAAGTCAACCTTCTGTAGACCGTTCCTTAACAATGCATTGTTGTGTACACGAGTGCAATTGTCAATCTTTGGAAAGAGTAGACAATATAAAATATCTTGGCTTAATTATTGATAAATATTTAAAATGGAACGATCATATTACTGTATTAACAAACAAAATAAGAAAACTAGCCTATATCTTCAAGACCCCAAGAAATATATTGGACAAAGTTACACTAAAAATTGTATATTATGCTCTTGTTCAATCTCTTCTTTCATATAATGTTGTATGTTGGGGTTCATATTACAAGACTACACTAGAGTCCCTAAATGTTGTTCAAAAAATAATTTTAAAAATAATGCACAAGAAATGTTTTTTATATCCATCACACCGATTATACAGTGAAAGTAAAATTATGACAGTAAGGCAATTGTACATAATACAAGCTCTGTGTAAATTTTTTAACAATATTGATACTGCTATAAGGTCACAACAAGTGCGCAATACTAGAATGGGTTCTTCTCTAGTGTATCAGCCGGCAAATAACAGAACATCATTTGGACAAAGGAGTTTTTCTTGTAAAGCTCCTT
>JAHDVE020012218.1:0-119674 GCA_022606495.2 Halesus radiatus | reverse complement strand
CCGAAGTGGGAGGGAAATCAAAGCATCCACAAGACATTAGCATTAAATGGGGTAAACATTATTGGTTCTTCTTTAATATATTTATTTTAGCGGTAAATTAAATCATAATGCAAACAATGTTTTATTTTAATATATAAATAATCAATTTGGAATAACTTATTGAAGTTTACAAATCTCATTGAAATACATTTTTGGCAGTGAAGATAATTTTAACATAATTTCTTCAAACGATTGGTATTCACTTTGTGGCGTCATTATTAACAAATTAATTTAAGAAAATATGCTTTGTATTCACCACTTATTAATACACACAGATATCTATCTAGATGTTGCGAAAGCGGTGCTGATTTATAAAAATGGAGGATAATATTAACAAATCTTGAACATGAAGTATGATATCGGTGTAAATGGCGTAAATTGAACTGGTCTCATTAGCTAAGTTGATTAAGCGGTAAACCCAGATAGGTAGAGGTCCTGGGTTCGAGTCCCAGATGCGACTGAAATCTTTTTAATTTCTGTTGTTTTTTCGGTTTCGTGGTTCATTTTGGATGTGTTAATATTATCTTCTTCAATGATTAAAATATTACAACGAGGTTTACAAACTTCAATAAGTTATAAAAAAATAAATAAATTGAATAATACAAAGTTGTTTATTACTTTCCACTTTTCCATATACATGTTCCAGTAATACGGCAGCATCGTGTTTAATCACAAATAAAATTTATAAACAAAGGGAGATGCGATGGGAGCGTGTTTACTATCGCCAATGTATGACCAAACTGCACGTACTATCTCAGCGCCAGAGCCAATGAAAGTTATGCGTTTTGTGTATAGATAGAAACAAACCGCATGCGGTTTGCAGTAGTATGGGTGAACGTTGTTGGCCTCACACGTAGAAAAATATAGCAGCTGAGACTCGAATCCAGGACCTTATTGTCTATCCAGGACCATGTTTCATTTTGAGAGTTGTTAATATTTTCTTCAATGATTAAAAATGTATAAAAAGATTGTGTTGTGTATTGATGTGTGGTGTAAAAGTTTTATATGTATAGTGTTTTGTAAACACTTTGCTAGGAGAAATTCTACTGAGGTATGCACGAATTATTGACATAGTATTTTATTAATTTGTATTTATATACCAGAATTCTAATTTCAATGGCGATGTTAAATTTCAAATCGATCGATTCTCCCATATCTCGCTCTAGCGGACGCTTGCTTAGCGGGGCCCACGCGTAATGGCCATCGAAAGCTATGTTCCGTACGCCTGTTTCGCCGGTCAAAAACAACGATGGCCGGCCGGAAACGTGTCGTTATTGGTCCGGAGCGTGAAGTTTAGCAACCAGCAGCTAGAACATATTCTACAAACGACTAGATTATTACATTGTGTTGTAGCTGATCTTGTTACATAACAACATATTATCACAGAGTACCTGAATGACATTGAAGCTATGGAGAGAAAAAGAAGAGCGATATCCGTTAGATCTGGGATGCTGTCAAAACGTTTTCACTTTTGCATATCGAGATGATGTTCGAAACGTTTGAAAAAGCATTTCGAATTCGAATGACTTAAAATTGTAATTGGTTACACAAATGCGGTTCGCGCCATAATTGACCCTATTGTAGAGCAGATTATCATTCCTGATAACACATTCGTTCACATTATGCGGTTTTCATGAAGGCATATTTCCCTCATGTTAGTAATATAGTGAAAGAATTTCGAAACGCGCACATCACCATCGTGTTTATCCATCTTAACTGAGCAAACGGTTTTCAACATTTTTTTACTAAAAGTTCAACATCACTTTCATGGCTTCATTATATTCCAAAATGGACTTTCTATAGTTTCACTGATTCCAGACTATTTGTATTCTTGTGCGACAACTATTGTATATATTAGTGAAGAAAAGCACCTCAGAATATCAAAGGCACGTCTCAGCATATAAAAAAAACGTATTTTCAAACTTTTACTTAAATTTACGTAGCGGTGCGTGTATTAGTTTAATTGAATTTAATTTTCTAACGAAACAATTATATCTGATTACGTCTAAAATGGATCAAAATTATAATCTAGTCTCTCGTGGCTCCATCGAAGACAGAGTAAAGTTAGCCTCTCAGAAGCTGGGCCAACTGTACCGAGCCCGCGGATACGTTAATAGTACACAACTGCTGACCCTGTATAAATCGCAAGTGCGGTTCACTATAGAATTTGGCAGCCACCTTTGGTCGGGAGCCCCAAAACATCTGAAAAAACCCTTGAATTGTGCAGAAACAGGCGGTCCGTTTAATAGATTCGCCTATCTTAACGAGCAGATTACAATCTTTGGAACACAGACGTCAGGTGATAATACCGGTATTTTAATAGACGATGCTCTGAGGAATTAGCGTCATTGATTCCTTTGGCACCGGTGTATAGTCGGGAAACTCGTCAAACGCGCGCACAATATTTACACATGGTTGACATTTACCACATAAGAATGGGTCGCTTCTTCGACTCATTCTTGTATTCAACAGCTCGGCTGTGGAATGATTTGCCAACCTCAGTGTTTTCTCCCTCCTACAGCATGGGTCTCCGCAAGGCCCAGGTTCACTCTTCCCTCTCCTCTAAAAGACCTTCCACACAGCATCCCCAAATATGATATATATTATGAAAATTGTTTGGAGTTACTGAAAAAAAAAAACAAAAAAAAAATCTCAAATCGTCACAGTTTTAGGTGCTAGTAAGAAGTGAATGAAAAAAAAAATTTGCGTTGATTAATCGGAAAGTTCTAGTCATTTGATTTTTTCATCTTGTATAGTGTTTGAATAACGATTTCTTGCTACCTGGTGAACTCGAGATGTGCATTGTTAAAACTTTTTTTGCCCGAGTTCCATTTGCTGATGGTAGGCAAGACGGATAACGAGCGCTATTCTTAAAATACAATGTGACTGATGATCGTCTCGAGTGAAGATCTCAGCTAGCAGCATGCAACTACATTCTAAAGATAAAACATCCTCATGATCAAGACCGGGTATGCAACAAATGCAGGAGATTAAATATTGTATATAGAGGTTGAATTTTTCGGTTTTAAGAAAACCCGTATTTTATATATTTTCTTACAAAAAAAAATCCTGGACGTTTTTAAGCAACTTATGTATTTCTATTGTTTTATGGTAATATGTATAGTAATAATTTCCCTCAAGGCCTGTATCTTCTTTGGGGATGTGCTGTGTGGAGCGTCTTTATAAAGTACCAAATAAGTCAAGTTTTATAAAATCATGCTATAACAATACTGAAAAATACGATATTAGTAAAATCATGGTTTGTTACCCCTGATACCAAAATCGTATATATTCCATAGTCTAAGAATTAATTGTACCAGTCTGAAGATAGCCATTACAGGCTGAAACCGGTCAGAGTCAAAAATAAAAGTGGAATAAAGTTTAAAAAAGTGTTTTTTATTTATTGAAAATAGTGACTGTCGAACATTTTAAACACAATCTTTTACAATTTACATAATTTTGAGACTCGGTAGCACGTCTAATTAAATTTCTAAATCTGGAGTCCAGAGTTGCACTGCTATAATGTTTTGTTGGTGACGGGAGATCTTTAGTTGTTCATTCCCTTATCACCACATTGTGGGAACAATATGTTTGCCCTTGGACAATATGATATTTCCTCAACTTGCTGCTTCCTGTCCCCCCATATTCTTATCATCTCACGATATACCGCGGGGCACCAAAATCCTACTAACTACGAGTAATTAGGGGTAGATATAGTATTATCAAAAAATTCAGTTCTACTGTGAAAACAATACAATGATAACGTATTGTTGATTACATAACGGTCAACAACCGTATATTCTCAAATCTCGAAAGTTTTCTTTGTTACTTCAAATCTCTAAAGTTTTTGTTTTACCTCGTGATGTATATTTTAAATATGATAAAAAGCTTTATTTTGTTTTAGTAAGTATAGAAAAAAAATGGTGTTTTGGAAATATATTCTATGAATGATAAAAATAAAATAAATAAAAAACTTAATATTATGTTCAGAGAGTCTATACCGATGAATACAAATATTATTGCAGAAAAAAATACATCAAAAGATGTCAATAAAAACACTTGCCGATCTTAGAATGTGACACAAATCAATCCATCAAGAGCAACCCTTATTCGATCAAATTCTTCTCCTTTTTCCGCAATATTTCTAAGAACGCATCAATCATCGATCGTTTATTAAATAACGACACTTTTGTTCATTCTTATCAATCAAAGTATTAGTAAGATAACTCCAACAGGCTTTTCTCATTTCTTGACAATATAAACGTGTCTTCACATTTTACATGGAACAACATCTTCATTATTACATAAAATAATTATCCGGAAGAAATATTTTCACTCCTCCTTCCATATAAATGTAAACTTCTTTCTCTTTCATAATAAAAAGAATAACACATAAAACACATATTTAAAAAAATTTAATAATGTTGTTATATTTAACAAATTGCCGTACGAATTTAGAAAACAATTGGCCTATGATGAAATTCTCACTGATGTTAAAGTGGTGGCTTTTGGAAAGTAACCTTGTGTATTGATGGTAACAAATATGACGGTCTCCTTGGTTGTATAGCTCCTAGATATCCGGTGTACTTACTGTTACGGTGTTACTATTATATTTAAGTCTATCCTCATTGTAACCAACCTGTACTCCTGTTTTATGTATATATCTTTTAAATTTTTATTTCTTAATCTATTTAATACTTACAGATGCTTTGATATTTCTGATATTTACGTAATAGTTATATTTTTGTAATATGAATGTTTTATAATGTTGATATTTTTAAAAGTATTGATGTTTTTATAATATTGATATTTTTATAATATTTATACTTTTATAATATTGGTACTTTTATAATTTTGATATTTTTTATGATATTGACATTTTTATAATATTATTTAAATCGGTGTTATAAAATTGGACTCTAGTATCTCAATAACAAATCTGTAATGCTTTTAGCATTATTTTTTCTCTTTAATTATTTTTTTCAACTTATGTACAGCACAAGATGCATGCGCCTAAATATAATAATTTTGCCCTACATTTGTATGATGATTGTAATTTATTATTGTATTATATTATATTGTTGAAATAAACTCCTGCTGACAAGTTACTTGCAGTGGCTTAGCGGGTATAAGTTCCCACTGTATATAATTAATATTATACAATAAAAAAATAAAAAAAATAAAAAAAAATCTTATAAGAATTTTTGCTGTTGCTTTTTTTACAACGTCCCCGGCTTCTTGTTCTTATTCTCCTTACACTCCTTTCTTCGTTTATTCGCCCTACATGCGCGAACCATATATGCGTCCCTTTCTTAATCTTGTTCATTGCGCTTACATCAGCTTTAAATTCTTTACGAATTTCAACATTTTTCACGCTATCATATATGGTTTCACCGCACATTCACCTCAGAGATCTCATTTCTATAGCATTTGGTCTACCTTCATCCTTCCTCTGTCAGTTTCATGTTTCACTACCATTCATCGGGGTTGATATCAGAACTAAGCTTCGCTTCTTTGTTCAAATTTCAAACAGTACTCCGTTAATGAAGGTATTATATTTAATTAGATATAATAAAATATGGAAGTTGTACGCACATTTAGTTTTTTTTTAATAAAAACGTCTATCTAATACAACCTCTCATTTGAATAAAAAAAAAAATTGTTCTAAAGTCGGTGTTTTTTTTTGCAGTAACTCCACACTTCTTTAGTGTTGCCATAGAAATGAATAAAATTCTCGATTCTTTTATACGCACTGTACAATGTTAGTACTCCGGGAAGGATATATAAACAACCAACTTATAGTTAATCCATTCGCATTCTGTACACATATACCGAGGCTTCCTTTTTTTAAACGTTGAACCTTTCCGCAGCCCCCGGCGCGATAAGCATCCTGCTGAACCGTGCCCGCTATTTACATTCCCACAATTCACCCTCTCGTCCTTCACCATCCACCCTTCACCCTCTCTCGTTCCTGAACTCCTGGTTAGGTTTTATACGGAATTGTGTGCAAAATAAAATATTTCCAGAACTGATCTAGTTTAACATACAAGGATCTTATTATACGGGATTATTATTATTTACCTGTTATTATTTCTTGTTAACAAAAATATGGTCACTTTGTTGTGTTACATACGATTTTGATTCTATTTTATTGATCCTATCATTGATAAAACCTTAATTTTTATTACCTCCATACAGGAGGCCCCGTGAAAAATAATTTCATTTAGGGCCTCTGTCATCTTTAGGGGATTCTGTGGGGAGAGTTTTTTAAGGGAAGAAAGGTGGGTATGAATCTGGGGGTCAGTGTGTTCAAGAGTAATTGACGTATTACTCCATCCCTCCTACTGAAGTGCAAGACGACGGGCTAAGGGAGTCCGATTGGAGAGGTCAAGGGGTCTCCCTCAACCGGCCTCTCCCGATCCGGCCCACCACGCAGTTGGTGGGCAGACGCTTCCGCTGCCAAGACAAACCTCGCCTCGTGAACCCGAGCACGAACCACTTGGAGTGACCTATCGCAGAGGCGTTGGACATAAGAAGACATGCAGCGAGAGCAAAATAAAATTTTATGGTGAAATTATTGAAAATGTAAATGATATGAAATACTTAGAGTTATATTAGACACACAAAATAACTTTAAGAAACTTTTTTTTTAAAATTTAATGTAAATCAAATTTAATATTGTTATTATTAAGTTCTGTAACTATTTTTAGTTATTATTACTGTAGCAGCGGTTTCGGCGTTTAAGAGAAATTTAAGAAACATGCTGAATATGTAAAAAAGAAAATTGGAAGAAGATTTATATTTTGTGAAGAATACGTACAAATTTTTTTAACTCTATTATTGCTCCATATTTTAAATACTACTCAACGTTACTTTTCTTGTGTAACGACAGATAACAGAACCATTTACATATTCTCCAAAATAGACCAATGGGAATAATACTAAAGTGAAATAGATATTCAAAAGTAGCTAAAATGTTAGATTAATTAAATTGGATAACAGTGAAACAAATGCAGACATTGAACGCTATGATTTTTATACATAAAATCAGAAACAACTTGTTGCCAATATATTTCTGCACAAAATTATTTACAACATGGACATTCACAGACGTAATACAAGAACATGTAAAGAAATTAGGGTACCGAAAAAGAACAAAGCCAATATGCAAAATAGTTTATTTCATAAACATTGAGGTATACAAACGGAGTAAATATCAACGTTCGAAATATGGGCCACATAAATGAGTATGGATCTCCAAAGATTACTGCAAAACGCCCACATGACACCACCAGTCGTTCTGGAAAAATTTGAAAAGCAATGGTGTAAACTTTTATCGGTTTTACCACGATGAATATACGGTAAATTGAGCTTTTTATTGCTAAAAAAAATCAAAGAGCAACTCAAGTCGGTATGCGCTGCCGGTAAGAAATGCTCAAAAGGCCGGCAGTGCGTTCCGTTCGTTCGCGGTCGGAAGGATTCGGGCTACATCAACAGCCACTTCACGCCCCTCGTGTTTCATGCGCGGGAACAACTTTTTAGACTGATTTTGTTAGGAACGTTGACTCTATTTATATACCTCCATGTTAATAAAGGGGAGAAATGTTATAATGCTCTGCCGGACCCAATCAAAATTGCACCAATTAATAAATTTAAAATAAATATTAAAAGCACGTTAAGTAAAGCAAGAAAAAAATCAATTAGTTTTTAAGTTTTCATTAGCTATATGCAAAGTATCCAATAGTATATAAGTTACAATGATTAGTTACATGTAATAGTATATAAGTTATGATTTTGTAACCGAAATGTACAAATAACTATAAAACAAAAACAAGAATCGAATGAATGGTTTCCGGGGAGGCGGTACGTATACCCGCCTCCCAAATTATATAATTTAATACATCGTTATTTTTCTTTTTACCCTACTAACTTGCGACGTTTGTAAAAAATTACATGATTCCTGTTCAATTTTAAATTGTTAACCCACGACATATAATATTCTATGTCGTAGGATACTTGGAGCAGGTCGATGAGTTTGTGTATTTGGGAAGTATGTTTAGGAGAGATGAAAAGAATGCTAGGGATGTTGAAAGAAGGTTGAATTCAGGAAACTCTATTAACTCTATTAATAAGTTGTCCAAAGAAGCGAAGCTATCAGTCCACAATGGAGTGCCGATACCAACCGTGGCAGTGAGGCATGGAACTGGCAGAGGAAGAGCGAAAGTAGACTGAATGCTGTAGAAATGTGTGGTAAAACCATGTATGATCGCGTGACCAATGTTGAGATTCGTAAAGAATGCAAAACTGATGTAAGCGTAGTGAGCAAGATTAAGAAAGGGACGCATTGATGGTTTGGGCATGTAGAGCGAATGAACGAAGAAAGGAGTGTAAGGAGAATATATGACGCGAATGTGAATGGAAGAAGAAACCGGGGACGTCCGAGAAAGACACGGCACAATCAAGTGAATTAAATATTCACTTGATTGTGCCGTGATTAAAAAATGATCATAAAAAATAAATTAAATCTTGAATAAAAAACACTGAAATAGGTAAATTTTTCTTATAAGTCTTAACACTCATCTATAGTATTTTCCTTTAGACAGAATTCTAGCTTCTTCTCTTTTGTTAAAATTTTAATGTTGTACTTTTAAAATTCAACTCAATTTTTCACCTGTTGCTGTTACCAACAATGTATTATACTGTTCAAAGCCTTATTTTATGTTATCATTTTTTAATACACCAATACATATACATTTTTATAAAACCTACTTTTAAAACATTAGTATCGTACTTGTGTGTGATTTTAAAACGCCCACTAAAATCTAATTATACTTATGTACGTATATGTGATAATATCAGTAAATTCTGTTTACTGTCATAACTAATGAAATATGTTTTGTTTGTTTCTTATTATCACTTTATGTCATATTTTATCTTTCTTATTTTCGCTAGCACTTATTGCTTTTAAGAAAATGATTAACTTATTTTTTTTTTTAAATGAAAACTTTCACATAAGCCATAGAAATGTGATAAAAAAACTATTACCAACACACAGGCTTTGCCTTTGTGGGATTTTTTGTTTACATATTTAATTTTCATCATATGTTCTTGTATTTCATCGACTGTTTCAAAATGTAATTATGTAACAAAAATTTTCAGTAAAAAAAAAAAATATTGAGTCGGGCCATGTCAGAAGTCGAAATAACAGAGATAATGTTTGAGACGTTGTATGAATTTGAATGAATCAAGAAATTCATGCCAAGGTTGAGTTGTTTGGCGGGCCGTTATGAAAACGGCGTGATGGTTAGTTAGTTAGTTAGTTAGTTAGTTAGTTAGTTAGTTAGTTATGTCATTGAATAAATATATAAATAAACTTACTAAAAGCAATATAACATAAACTTTTCAGTACTGATGGTATGTGATTAGATTACAGTATGCCTCTTTTTTTACTAGCATTCCCTGTAATAAGTACTGATTCATAATTAGATATTTTTAAAAAATATTTATGAATCACATTCGCAAGCTGTAAACGAAGAGCGAACAGAAAAAGGAATGTCTATAAGTGAGAATGTACTCTCAAGAGCGTCAGACATGTTCAGATCAGATTTCGTGCACTTTATCATTCCTACGCTTGCCTACCTCTATTGTCCTATTTTCTGTAAGGAATTTAATGACATCGTTTCCATGGAGAAACTTAATTAAAATACCTCTGACATTTGAATTCATAAATAATATTTCATACATAACATACCCCTTTCAACCAAGCGACACATTCTCGCGTACGAATAAATGAAAAATAAAATTTTATCGTATTTTGAGCGAGGGTGTATTATCACCGCGTGAATAAAGACGCCTGAACGTGTAAATAAATTTTAAAATGCCAATATCGTAATTACCATATGAAAATTGTCAACTCAATGGAGTATTACTCAATTGAAAACTTTCATGTTGTTGAAAATGTGGACGAACCAAGAATTTAGTATTAAATCTCCATATATAAAAATGAATGTTTGTTTGTCCTCGATTTTCTAAAAAAAATACTAGACCGGTTTCGCAGGAAACAGCACAATTTGTTATTATTAGTTCCGGGAAGGTTTAGAGAGTAGTTTGAATGAAATCCAATATGTAAAGCTGTTGCTATAACGTTTTAAAATTAATATGAAAAAAACATTGAATCCGCCATGTTGTATTGGGTTAGCCACAGATTACATATTCAAAAGAAGAACATTTGTTTGGGCAGAATATTTACAAAATGGAAAACACAAGTAAGTACCTACTTAATAACTTTATTATTTTTGTATTTTATGTATTTTGAAAAAAAAAACAAACGTTTTTAATGAAATAAATTTCAAATTAATGTTTCATTGTTTAGAACTAGTAATAGTCGTCACAAGGCATTGCTTTCGCTGTCAAATCAATTATGGCACCCAAAGGACAAGCAAGAATTCACAACTTCATAACTTTAATGGTAAACGATACGTAATACGCGCTCACAGATGGCCCTAATTTAATGTTTTAGAAGAAAAAAAACCCACTTTCAGCACGTAATGCTTTTAAACACTGAAATTAATTGTTTATTGACGGGTATAGGTACTAACGGAATATGAAACGGAACAAATTTTTATTGTAAGTTTACATCTCAAGTCCTTCAAGAACGTTATTAGTTCACAATTAATTATTGTAAAACTAACAAATATAGTACTTTAATAAGTTTTTTTGGGACTTGAGTTTATTTTTGTAATCAACATTTATCTCATTTCATTTCTGTATGAAATTTTATATTTCATACAGAATATTTAAAAGCATTAAAATTAAAATTTTCTTTAGTATTAAAATTAGCCCCATCTGTGGGCGCGTATCATGTTTAGTTTACCCTTCAAAAGAAAAGCAGGGAGAAATCGGTCCGGTCAACAAAAAACGAGAGAAAAAGTGATCCATAGAAGTAGTTTTTCCATTGCTTATTTTTTAACCTTTTTACTGATAAAATAATCAACTTTTTCGGAATATTTTTTTTCCAAAGGAGAGACTGTCGTAACACATAAAAACCTATATTAAATAAATACTCTTTTGGGTTAAACGATAAACAAATTAATGGATCTGACTGTATTTTTAACGTTAATGATATGGTATAAATATTTTCAAAGATCAAAGTACGATTATTTGCTGATGATACACTCATATACATAATTGGAGATAATTATGGAAAATTAGTCATTAGTTTGAAGAACGAACTAGAACATGTATCAAGATGGCTAACAATAGACACACTAAAATTGAATACGAAAAAGACAAAATATATGATAATTGAACATAAGAAGACATGCCGCGAAAGCAAAATAAAAATTGATGGTTAAATTATTTAAGGGCGAGAGAGCGTCGGAAAGTTAATTTATTAATTGTCAATATTCATAGTATTATTACGCAATACGATAAACATAATGTTTTTAAATAGAAAAATATTTACAATAAAAAACACGTAAATTTGTTGCAGACCACTTTTATTTTATTATTTTTTTATTTCTTAGTTTCTTATTGGTCAAGAAGTGACAAAACATTTAAAGTTACTGTTTTTAAATTTACAGGTACTTTATACCAATAGAACGGCGTCTTTTATTTTAATAACACTAGGGGTAGTTGCGGGATTTCTGTTCTTCCCGGAAATCCTGCAATTACCCCTACCCATTTGCTTACCCCCTACTCCAACACCTAAAATTTATATGTCTTGTCAATATTCTATATCATAAGTTAGTTATAATATTCTCCTGACAAAGGAAGGGTGCTTCCGAAACCGGTAGATTGTTAATAAAATAAAAGTGGTCTACAACAAATTTATGTGTTTTTTATTGTAAATTATGGCGAGCCACAAAGTTAATGGTTTTATCAAAAAAGAAAAATATTTTATAAATTTACATAGGCTTAGCTATCAAAATATAATCAGAAATATTACTTTTTCTGACCGTCCCATTGTAAGTTTTACAAAATATTTAAAATACGAACATGGTTTTTAAAGCGGAGAAAAGTATTTTTAATGCTTTATCGTTGCGTTTTTGTAAATAAACATAACCAAAGATTTTTAATCCGCATTACAAAAAAAAAACATTGAAGTTACGTAATGTTCATGAAAAAATTAAACTACGCACTGTTTTTTTTTTTATTTATCAAATCGACAAGTTAAAGAAAAACCTTCACAGCATTTTTAAGGATATTCAACTTTTTAAATGTTTTTGTAAAACATGCGTAGAACGGTCAGAAATGTGTGATATTTCTGATTATATTTTGATAAATGCTAAGACCATGTTTATCGTATTGCACAATAATATTATCATTATTTTGAATTAATAAATAATAACTCTACGACGTCCCTCTCCCCGTTAAAATATCACGTTGCTTATTTTGCGACGTGACCTTGGATTTAAAAAACGATTATTTTCTGAGTTGTTCATTCGTTGCGCCGGTCCATTGATCGCAACCTTCCCCCAATGACGGACATTTTCTCCAAGATGATAAACTGATCAGACATTCTATTTTGGTGGAAAGGTTATTTACAGTAATTACGATAGGTCATATCCATCAGGTGTTATTTATTGTTTTGTTTGGCATCTATTTACTATTTCATTTGTGGGATGGGGGGTTTTTATACTGCATTTTAATAATGGCATTAGAGTGGTTACGCTTGCAGTTCTACTGTAAGACCAGCATTATGCTTAAAAATTTAATATGAACCTATTTCTATAAATATGCCCAGTATTGACCGGTCAGTGGCTCAGTTGGCATCGTGTTTGGGTCTCACCCAAGTGTCGTGAGTTCAATTTCTCGGCTGGCTAAGTCCTCCATTACGACACAAGCAACATCTTCCGCTTACTGCGATTAAAGTAGGAGATTTTCAAATATTGTCAGGTTATTCGTAACCAGGGAATATTTGTCTTTCTTTCTTTTAAAAAAAGGGTATATTGTTGGTATTCAAGTGAAATACGACGTTCACTACATCTATTGAAGTTTTTCAAAACTAAAATGTGAGGAAGGGAGACTGTTCGATTTTAGGGGATCGTTATTTTAAAACAGGGGTTCGGAAGGCGCTCATAGGGGGAGCTTTAAAATTTTATTTAATGATTTTAAATCTCCAATGGTTGCAGCAATAACGATGATAGTAAATTATTTTTATTACGTAACCATGTATCTTTTTTTTTCAGCCGTGTACCATTTTTTTCGTTTATGAATTTATAATACAAAAACATGTTGCCATTTGTTTTATCTGAGATAAATATTCTTCTTTATATTCTACTCAGGTCGGATACCCGTCGCATTGACAAAGCGTCCCTATTCCGCGCTACGTCAACTACATCCGTCCATAGTAGGTCTCCTCACACAGCCTCTGGAGTTGCTTCTCTGGTCTGTGTCTGAGGCGGCTCACTGGACGTATTTCCTCTGGAATAGCATTCCAAATTTTCCGCGGAATTCGATTTTCTGGTATTTTTAATACGTACCCATGCCACCTCAGTTGCGACTCTTCTATGAAGAGTAGCAGGGGCTCGATGTTTAGCGCCCCCCGGATCATCGAGTTTCTTATTCGATCCCATCTTGCCACTCCTCTTAAAAATCTCATTTCGGCAGATTACACGCTGGAACGTGTTTGCTCATTCAATATCCAGATCTGATGACCATAAGTAATCGTGGGGCGATACACTGATTTGTGCACTGCTAACTTTGTCTCGATACTTAGCTCAGCTTTCCTCATAACTGAGTTGTAAAGAGGGTGCAGCACACCGCTTATCGCACCCATTCTACGGTCAATCTAAAGTTATTATTGAAGAAAAACAGTTGTTTTAAGTTATAAATTCTTCGAAAATTAATAACCCAAATATAATTATCTAATGAAAAAACCTCACAAGTAATGTTATGTTACGAGCTCTCAACATGTTAGTAATTACCCTTATAATATGTTTGCATTGCAGAAAAAACTAAGTTAACAAAAAATATCACGTATCATTTTTTAACCTACAAATCATCTTCTTGTTGAATAAATAGCACCCTTAAAATTCTCATTCCAAATTTGAAGACGTAGCTTTAATAAGTATATTTATTTATTCGTGTACCAATAGTATCTTTGACTTGGCAGAATCTCCCCGGGAGAGGGGCGTTAAATGATTAGTTACGGTTGATTTCAGACTATTATTGGATTAAGCTTATAATGACGGACATATTGAAATGTTTGCCATTTCAGATCTTTTGGATAATGTTAAGTATTTCGGTTATTGCGTATTCTCGGAACGCGAAAATTCATTGCTACAGTAATATCTAGATAACAACAAGTATTAATCTATATATTCTTGTTTTGATAAGTTTGTTCATGCACCGGTAAATAAATTGAGGTTGGCTGTAGGTCAAAACAATTTTTTTTAAATACCTAATTGAAAATTTTTAATCGGTTCTAAACACTGTATTTAAAACAACTAATTTATTCATCACCGATCCGTTTCGCTTAAAACAATTTTCGTCGGCTTAAATTTAAAAAAACGTATATTTGAAACCGGTAGGCGATATTATATATGTATATAAAATGTTCGTTTTGTTTTTAAAAAAATTGTCGAACCGCAAGGTAATTCCTTTCTACGAAAACAGTAATTTCTTATTTTGTTTATTTATTTATTTAACTGAAAATAGAACACATGTACATTGGTTACATGTATTCTAATCATAATATCTACACACAAACATTTTTACAACTTACCTCACAATATACAGTTAAGAATTACAAATCACACTTTAAAAATTATGACATTTAAATTATATTTTACGTATTTCGTCACTTCCTTCTTAAATTTAAAAACATCTTCATCTTCTTTTATATTGGCCGGTATTTCTCGGAACATCTTCATGGCTCTATATACCTAGTAATGAGTTTTGCAATTTTGTTTTCTTTCGAAAGAGAAGTCATATTCCATTTCTTCTTCTTGTAGAGTGGTTACGTTTGCATTTATATTTATTATTTTTTCTCAAAAAAATCATAATTTTGTCAGTCATTAAACATTTTAAAGTGAAACATTTAGAATTTTTTTATTTTTTTTATTTATAATTTCTTGAAACGTGTTACGTAACACAATTAGAGATTCTCCTCGTTGGAGTCGTTGGAAGAATAATGTTCTAGACGATAGTTAAATAAAGAAACACCTAGCCGCTCGTCACAAACATCACGTTCCGGACCAATAGAGACACGTTTCCGCCCGCCATCGTTGTTTTTGGCCGGCGAGAAAAGCGAATCGAACACGATTTCCGGCCGCCATTACGGCGTGGGCTCGCACTGAGCAAAAATCCGCCATTACCAAGCCAGACCCAGAGTTGTCAGGTGGGTGCGGCGTTGGGCACGTAGCCGCCGGCTAATTACATTGTAACTTGTTATCTTGGCACTGAACCTAAATATTAAAGCTAGTGACCGGCTGACTGCATCAATTCGCTGTCTCCTGCCTAACGTTGTACGTGTGAGAGTTCCTAGACCTCACACCTTTTACACTGAAGGGATCGTGACTCCTGTTGCTGACCACCTCACGTAAGCAGAATTGTTTCATCCTTTTTCATGTACTGTAATAACTATGCCCTTCTGAATATCATGCCTGATTTGAGATTCACCAGAGAGAGAGAATATCAAGAATCAGATTAGATTAGGATCAGCCCCTAGATTCGAAACCCCGTAAGGAATTACCTGTAAATAAACCTTGACTAGAAAACACGCATCTATTATTCGAGTAGTTAGTTACTTTTCCCGATATAAGGCTGCGGCCGGCCATATGACTTTGAAATAAGAGATGAGATGCCTTTACCAGCTGAGCTAACCATGGTGCAGCCTGCGATCAGCCCTGCTTCTGGCTTTGAGGTGAGTTAAACTGTCTTCCTTTTCTTCTGGCGGCCAACGTGGATGTTGTCTAGTCCTTCTTCCCCCTTTCTTAACACTAACGCCCACGTGGGTGGTTCTTAACACTGACGCTCCCTTGTGGGGTCTTCTTAACACTGGTCGCCCTCGCGTGGAGTTTTTCGTTCTTTCTTAATACTGGAGCCACAACGAGGGGCCTCACCCCTTTGCTGTTAACAATTGGTTTATTTTTATTTTATTTCTTCAAAAGATGTCATATTTATTAAAATAATAACAAATACTTTGTTTAAAACCATTGTATTCAATATATAAATATCTACATGTTTCAGAAGCAAAGTTCCCCTCATCAAATATTTACATATTGGTTTTAAACAAACTAATTTTAATTAGTTTATAATTTTATTTAAAAGATTAGTATTCACTTTATGGCGCCATTATTAATAAACGAATTTAAAAAATTACTTTGTATTCACCATTTTATTAATGTTTCGAAAGCGATATTTTCTTAATCAGGAATATATAGAATACTAAAAATTATAATGTCAGGTATATATTATGAACATAAACAAAAATTGATTAAAGTAGGTAAGTACTTAAATATATGTTATTAATTTAATTAAGTAAGTTTTTTGTTTGCTTATGATATAAACCCAACAAATTCAAAACGTACTCAAATAACCATTTTTTATTAAAATATATTTCAGAAAACGTTGCTATTAATTGAACCGAAATTCTAACTCATTTACCATAAAAACGAGTTTTATGGTACGGTTTCTAATTGTAATTAAATAGAACTACACGTAAAACCACTATAAACTCCAGGCCTTGTCATAATAAACAGTATCAGAAATAAGAGGCTCCATTTTCAGTTCTTACTAAAATGTATACTTAACTAAGAGTTTCTATTCGGAGCTTCAATTAAAAAAAGTAAGAAATGTCTTAGCAAATCGACCTGCCACACAAGCTTGAGATGTTTTAGTAAATTGATCACGATTCCCCAGGCCCTTCTTAACAAATAAATTAGTTCGTGAAAGGAGTATCAAGCCTTTCCAGATTTTGGATACTTCAATTACAACTAAGTACAGTTAATACTCTGTATAATATATTTGCAAAGAAAACTAATTATGCTGAGTGCAATTAGTAAGGACGACCATGAAGCTAGGCAGAAAGAGCAGGGGAATGAATTTAAAATTATCCCGAACTTTTCCATTTGAACAAATTTATTTTTAAATCTTTTTGAAAGTTTTGTTTATTCTGAGACCTCACGCTTAGACAAATTTTATACCTTAAAACACTTTGTTTTTAGTAAATAAACGTTAATGTAAGTACGGACATCGCCTTGTGTGCGTAATGTGAAATCTTCTTACGATGGGCATAAAACAAATTTCAAGACTTGCGGCCTGAGTTGAACGAATTGGTTTTATTCATACATTTTGATAGATTTTATGTGAAATGCATTTTTAATAAATTATGGAAAACGAAATACGAATATATATATATATACTCGTATATATTAGGTAACTTACATATGACTTTATTCCCTTTTTGCTCATATAAATACACTATTTTTTAAACGAGGATTATGATCTTATTAACAGTTAAAGCCTCGCTACTCGCTCCCCGTCTAAATTATTTAGAAACAGAATAAAATATTTATTTTAACAGCAAATACAGTATAGAAGCGCTATTTCCGGGGCCGCTAGAGGCGCTAGTGAAGCATGTTGCCAGTATTTTGAGTCTATATTTTTTTTTTACACCCGTAACTATGTAACGTTTTATACATTGCGTTACTATACTACACAGTATATCTGTTATTATAGTACAAGTATATGCAAATTAAAACTACGACATAAAATATTCCATAGTGACCGATTCACTTACATGCAAAATTTATAATACTATATAACAATTTAGAATAAGCTTAGGGTATAAATAATCAAATGTAAAATAAAAATATTAAAAGAACGAGAAAATCTACGCAAAATAATCTAACATAATATAATTAGATATTAACATATACTATTACATGCATGCAAATTAAAAACACAATTTAAAATATTCACGAGTAGCAGACTCACTTAGATCAGTGGTCGGCAAAGAGCGGCTCTTTCGCCCCTTAAGTGCGGCTCTGGCACAAAAATCCATGAGCAGGCGCAACTGTCTTGTCTTCAGTGGCCGGAGCTTATCGTGTCTGTAAATCGCGGGCGCCTTTCAAAGGTACCTTTCTGAAGAATAAAGTTGTTTTATTCTCCATTCAGCTGCACATCCAATAGGTATTTTTGTCATCAATTTGTTTCACTCTCCAAGCCTACTGAAGCATCGCCAAGAAAATAAGTCCTCCATTGACAAACACTATTTCAAAACAACCATTTTAAATGTGAGGGAAGCATTTCTCAGCAGATTTCAGGAATTTAAAAACAGCAAAGCGACCTTAGGATGTGTCAAAAACCCTCTTAATGCTACGATAACAGATTTGAAATTTTCTCCTTTTGGCATTGACATTGCTAACTTTGAAATACAATTGCTGGATTAAAAAAAAAACAAAAAACACAAGGAATTATGGAACTCTAAATTTGAACGTCTTTATGTTGATTTGGAAATAATGGAGAGGGAACAAATGTGAACCTACTTCACATCACAAGTGGTCTGCTATGAAAGACCTGGAGAAGGAAGACATGATCATGTTCAACCCCTGGAATAGTATGACTCTTATGATCAGCTAAAAAAAACTATCGTTTGCTCTTCTTTTCCTTTTTGGTTCTACATATTCATGCGAACAATCTTTTTCAAGCATGAATTTTATCAAGAGTAAACTGAGAAGTCGTCTTATTGATGAGAACCCGGAATCGTGCCTAAATTTAAAAACAACAATACACAAACCTGTCTTACTCAAACTTTCCAAGGAGATGCAAGAACATTGTTAGAATTAAGTATTTTTCAGTCAATAAATTTAAATCAAGACAATGTCTTGATTTAAATTTATGGATACCTTAGTTTTATACTATTTTTTATAAATAAATAAAATCATTATTAAGTACGAAATCAAGTTTTATTCAGTGTACCCGTAGGTCTACAATTATCATAAAGGTTTACTAAATTAATACCGATTTGGCTTTCAAATTTTTTTTAAACGTTGTTATGTACATATTTGGCTATTTGGCGAAAAAGTTTGCCGACCACTGACTTAGATGAAGATATTAGAAACTATAATATAACAATTTAAAAGCTAACGGTGTAAATAATCAAATATCACGTAGGTACAAATAACAACAGAGTAAGAGAAAATTATATGACATATCACACAAGAGTCCCAACTACTCCCAACCGCCTGGAGCAGTGAGACTATGGAATCCCCAATTGGGGTGTATTGTGAGGCTGAAGGTATTAAGGAGGAGGAGGTAATAGGAAAAATGAAGGTGGGGAAGTACCCGGCTATTCAAATCTGGTCGCCAAACACGGTGTTAAGAAAGGACGAAAAACCCCACGCGAGGGCGACCAGTGTTAAGAAAGGAAGTGGGGAAGGGGATGGGTCTCCACGTTGTGGCTCCAGTGTTAAGAAGGCCCCTCGAAGAAGCGTCAGTGTGAAGAACCACCCACGTGGGCATTAGTATTAAGAAAGGGGGGAAGATGGACTAGACAATGTCCACGTTGGCCGCCAGTGATAAGAAAGGAAGACAGTTCAACTCACCTCGAAGCCAGAAGCAGGGCTGATCTCAGGTTCCACCATAGTTAGCTCAGCTGGTAAAGGCATCTCATCTTTTATCTCAAAGTCGTATGGCCGGCCGCAACCTTATATCGGGAAAGGTAACTAACTATTCGAATGAAAGATGCGTGCTTTCTAGTCAAGGTTTATTTACAGGACAACATTTACAGATAATTACATACGGGGTTTCGAATCTAGGGGCTGATCCCATTCTAATCTGATTTCTGATATTCTCTCTCTCTGGTGAATCTCAAATCAGGCATGATATTCAGAAGGGCATAGTTATTACAGCACATGAAAGAGGATAAAACAATACTGCTGACGTGAGGTGGTCAGCGACAGGAGTCATAATCCCTTCAGTGTAAAAGGTGTGAGGTCTAGGAACTCTCACACGTACAACGTCTGGCAGGATACAGCTAATTGATGCACCGGTCATAAAAATTAGTTGATGATAATCGAATTGATGCATCGGTCGGTCGATAACAAGTTTCAATGTAATTAGCGGGCGGCCACGTGCCCAAGGCACGCGGCACGCACCTGACGACTCTGCGTCTGTAATCGCGAGCGTTTGCTCAGTTCGAGCCCACGCTGTATTGGCGGCCGGAAACCGTGTCCGAGTCGCTTGTCTCGCCGGCCAAAAACAACGGTGGCGGGCGGAAACGTGTCGCTATTGGTCGAGAGCGTGAAGTTTAGCAACCAGCGGCTAGAACATTATTGTGTTACAAACGACTGGATTCTTTTATTGTGTTATAGCTGATCTTATAACATAACAACGGCTAAATCCATTTCAAGCAATGTTTCGATTCTGAATGGTGGTATTTAACCAGGGTGATACTGCCAGTATCTATCATTTGTGAGAGTGAAAGAAGAAAGAAGTGAAATTAGGTGAAAGAGAGTATGGTTGAGTACCTGACTATTCAAATTAGGAAATTAAACACGGCTATTTTGAGTTCATTCAACGCTTCGATTTTGGATGGTGCTTTTTATTCAGGGCGATAATGATACAGTCTACCACTCTGGGATATGCCTAACGTTATTTCTTTATTGCATTTTTAATTTAAATAGTGCACGGTTTCAAATGAGTGATCGTCGGGCAAAACTGACAACTGTCAAATGACCGGTAATCTGACGAACGTTTATAAAATGGCAAAATCGAGTTGTAGACCAAATATTAGTTAAAAATAGTATCAAGCGTTACGTACGGATGGTTACAAAACCGTCCTTTAGTCGCTCGGCAATGGAGGTCATCAATTTGGTAATGCCGTCGATAGAGCTAAGCATTTTCTGAACAAATCATTTTGATGTTGGTATATTACGTATTTTGTGTTGATGGGGATATAATTTGTACATAATCATAAGGTTCCGCTTACAGTTATTATCAATTGAATTAACTAGTGAGTAGATAAGCCAAGAATTTGTAATTATTGTGTGTGCCACAAATTGGATTTTGTACTTTAAATATTACTTAACACTTAATGTTGTGAGGAGCCAGATGGGGCCCAGACGGGGGTTACTACGTTGGAGAGGCAGTGTTGAGAGCCCCCCTAAGTTGGCGCCATTGTGAGGGCCCAGCTGGGGCCCTGACAATCGAGATAACGTAAGAAAAAGTAATTTATGATCACCGGGAGGCCAGCCGTTGGGACGGCCGACTCTCAGTTCTCCTGGGATAGCTCAATAATGTAGAGTAGTGACTTAGACTCTCTGGATATCTCCTCATATCTGGCCAAGGGAAACAAGGGGCTCTCATACCATTCAAATGAAAGAGTCCAGTTCTTACAACAAGGTTTATTGAGAGAGGGAATACATTATATTTACATCAAAACATTCGATCGATTTAATCTAAAAACACATCCTAACTATTGTATACTAAATCTCTCTCTCTCGGGAACCAAATTGGATGTTTACGGTATCAAATAATTATATCAGCACAGTTAATAAGGGGTTAAATACAGCTTACATGGTAAATGGCGTCGGGATTCACGTTTTCCCATCGTAGATGCGTAATGCAGGGGAACACGCAAACTCACGCGGATAGCATTTAGTAGGTCACCTGGAGTTTAACACTGGTTATTGACATTACTTGTTAGATTTCTGTGTTCAGCGGGGTCTCACAAGGACAAGGAGTTTACAGTACCAAATGCGAGTTAAGCGTGATGACGTCTAACCCACGCGTAGGCGGCCATTGCCAAAGGCAAGTCGCTCTGTCGTTTACACACAACCTATCGGTACCAATCCCGGTGTTTCTCTGGCGAGTCAAGCGGCGCCGATGACGGAAGGAAGTCGCCCCCGGTGGCGGAACCGGGAACCAGAACCATGATAATCCTTGCGTATGAACGAAAGTCTGGAATGCATCTTAATTGTAGTGAATTGCGTAACAATGTATACTGCACAATATATTATTTAGATAATCTAATTTAAAATTAATTTTCTTACAAATATCAATTTAATATATAACCAATATTATAATTCTATATATATACCAATAATTCTTCGAGTCTTCAGGAATATTTCATTACTAATATTATTATACTCTTCCTAAGCTTGACGTCGAATATAATATAAAAATTCACATACCATCAAGACCAGCCGGAAAAACCCATTTTTTTATTTGCCCCCATGCAGGACCAATCTTAAGATAAATTCTCTGATTCCCCGTATTTGTGCGCAATAAAACGCACAATTTCACAATATCGACATTCTTCACTATACCCTTTCAAAATATCGAACCGAAGTAATACATACGACCACAAATTGATGCACAAGCATAAAATATATCGAGAGCATCTCCTGTCTCGATCCTATCTTCCTCTTCCTCTTTCTCTTTCTACTTATTCTGTTTTTTTTTCTAATAAAACATCTGTACTTAACCACTTTTAGCAGAATAAAAACTTCGTTTCCCTTTGTTAAACTTCCAAAAGCTCCTTGTTTCTTACAAATAAATAAATATAATTCTTCTACATGGTCCCCTCACTATAAAGTCAACTCCGATTCAATTGAAAATTTCAACATAAATTTCTAAGATATGTTAACTATAAATTCAGATTACATATTGAAACTATAATTTACAATAATTACTTAATGAAATAATGAAAATTATTAAAACTCTTAGATAGACTACTTGTTACTGACTTAACTTCTATTTTTAAAATTGTTAATGGTATTAAAGACAGACCTGATTTACTTACCTGAATTCACTTTGATATGCCAACTAGAACTACCCGATCAAAAAAATATATTTTAGCAATAATTTCAGGAATGAGTAAAAAACTCGATTGTACTTAGACTTCACGCAGAAGATAATACAAGAAGACTATAATAGCATAAATCCTCATGCATTATTAACAAAATACGTTACTAGTGCATAAAGTATGAGTGAATGTACTGTTTGTTTTTTTTTCTCCTTTGTTGCAAATTGTATTGGATTATACATGCACAATATTATTGCTGAATTTATTTGTGTAACATTTTGTTGTTGTATTTTGTGAACACGAACTATACTACCGATGTACCTACTACAACATGTTTTACACCTGTGTCACTATTATAATTAATATTTTGAATTTTTATTTTGAAATATGTAAAAGCACCCGAAGGCTGTATGCAACATAATAAATAAAATAAATATTGGGATAACGGTTGGGGATTTACTTCTATCGAGTTTCCTTGAGTGAGTCACCTCAGAGAGGCAACAGTCAGTAGTAAGTAGGTTTGGGGTAGGTGTTCTTGTCTAGAATTCGTATGGGGTGTGTTTTAAACAAGGTTAACAGTCGTGTGGCGGTCCTAGGGGATGCGTTGTCACTTTAGGGAAATTTATCGGAGGTTAAGTAAGCCAAGGCTTCTTCGAATTTCCTGTATCGCATGGGCGTGCGTTTTAAAAGAAATGTTTAAAAAAATCGTACAGTAATTTGTATTTTTGCTATTAAAGTTTAATATTTTTTTATCAAACTTCAAGCAGTTTAAAACAAGGTTTTAAATATGGTGATGTGTACCCTGCCTTGCTCGGAATTATTTTATTTTTAAGAAATAAATTTATGGAGGTGTAAATTCTGATTGTCGTTTGGGTGCCATAATTAATTTGACAGCGAAAGTAATACCCTGAGACGACTATTACTATCTCTGGACAAAGAAACAATTTAAAATATTACTTCATTCCATAAATTTATTTTTTCACATATATCTAGATAATAAAGTTAAGTAGGTACCTACTTGTGTTTTCCATTTTTAAAATATACTACCCAAACAAACCTTCTTCTTTTGGATACGTAATCTGCGGCTAACCAAAGTGGTATATCTATGGGTAACCTCTATACAACATGGCGGATTCAATGTTTTTCATTCTGTATTTAAAACGTCATAGCATTGGATTTCATTCAAACTACTCTTTAAACCTTCCCGGAACAGATAAAAACAAACTGTGATATTTTAAGCGAAACCGGTCTAGTAAATTTCGTGAAAATCGAGGACAGACAGACAGACAAACATTTATTTTTGTACATTAAAATTGCTACGGTTGTCTTCCATCATTTAAGATTTACTATATTACTGGAATAGATACCAACAAAAATTTTCATTCATTCATTTTATCATTGTGTTGAACCATTACAATAATATTTTCAATTGTTCTAACTGTTTATCCAAATTTGTTTTAAATTATCTTGTGTTTTCTGATTTATAATTTCCATTTACCATAAACTAACAGATTAACCTCACCTATTGTAACCCTTACCTAACTTTTTTCATCTCTTATTTTATTTAAAGGACTTGTTTACATCGAGTATCCTATCAACTATACATTCAATATCAATATTTTAATCTAAATCACACTGGCCCCTCGGAAGCTTCTGAGTAATTTTTCATTAGCCTAACTAAGGCAGTATTTCTTAACCTTATTTGCGCCATACCCCACTTCAACGCATCAAAAATCCCACTCCCTCCCAACCAATAAAGAAAAAATATTTCAACACGATCGGGAATAAATTTTCTTGTTCAGAGTGAAAAAAGACTGAAGTGAAAGTTGCATGAAAGTTGTAAGTCACCACGCATTTTATTATGAGGAAAAGGAACCAAACTCAATTTTGGATTTAAGGCCAAAATACCGACCCAACCTGAATGATCTTTTTTTTTAAAAAAAGGTGTAGTAAATATCTATTACGGATTATAAGCACTTTATTTATTTTTGTTTTAAATTGTGAAAAAAGGCCAATAAAGAAATCTATTTTTCATGATTTTAGACGCAACTTCGACAATTATGAGGCTCGCTTTAACAAATCCCTTCCCACAGCCCCTTCCTTAACCCGCCGCATAAAGTTCTCTAGATGATATAGTTTCATTGTCTGTACATCGTATAGACAGGGGCGCTCTTGTGAGGGATCACAAGAAAAAGTTAACTAATTCGCGTTTCAATAAATCTCCGTGTTATATCGTTGTCATATAATCATTCGTGTATTTCTTTTTAAATTTATATACTTTCCTTCGTTGCCCGAAATGGATGATAGATTTTTTTACACTTGGCCTGGTGAAATCTCACTCTTTTAATCAACTATACACTCATAAGTGATGAATCTAACGCACACATTATTTATTCAAGATATTAAAAAAAAGTGTATGACCATTTTGAAGGGTAGTAGGTACATTTATATTACCTCACCTTCTAAAAATAATATCTTTTCTTTTAAAAACGTTTTGCTCCACTCCAGTTTCAAAAGGCCCCTAAAACCAGACGTAATCCTTACTTTCAATTGTCATAAGCACTCTCAATCAATTTCTTTCAGAAATTTCTAAAAATCTTTTGCCAAAAATCATGTCAAGTGACGTGAATTTAGGTCAACGTTTCAAATTTAATAATGTTATTATTAAATTCTGCAAGTATTATCGTTTTTTTTTAATATTATTGTGATAGCTGTTTCGGCATTCAAAGCCATTTTCAAACTGTGGTCAGGCCACATTGAGACGACTTATTTATATGATTCTATTTACCCGATGAAAAAATTTATTCTGCCTAAAATGATTTATTGCCGGTGAAACCGATTTACTCAGAAAATATTTGATGTAATAAGTAAACCGTTAATCTTATTTATTCACAATTATTTTCTTAGTAAATCGGTTTCATCGGTAATAAATCATTTTAGACACCATGAAAATTGAAATTGGGTGAGGGTAAATCTCTATACGTAAAGATGAAAGTTTGTCAGTATGTCCTCGATTTTCTTGAAAATTAGTTCACCGGTTTCACTGAAAAGAACGCAGTTTGTTCTTACTAGTGCCGAAAGGTTTAGAGAGTAGTGTGAACGAAATCCAATATGTAAAACTGTTGTTATTACGTTATAAAATTAGTATGAAAAACATTGAACCATCCATGTTGTATTGAGGTTAGCACATAGATATAACAAACTGGTTAGCCACGGATTATATATTCAAAAGACGAACGTTTGTTTGGGTAGAATATTTTCAAAATGTGAAAGCACAGTAGGTACCTACTTGAGAACTTTATTATATAAATATATTTTGAAAGAATAAATGTTTGGAATGAAATAAAATTTTCAAATGAATTTTTCTTTATTTATTTTTTTTATATTTTCATATGAAGCGGTAACTAGAATTATCCATAATTAAACAAATTGCAATAAATAACGGTTACCATGAAAACTTAGTCAATATCATCCTATATAACAAACTTTAAAAAATGTCATCAATTTTTTTTTATTGAACAGTACCCCCCCTAATAATAATACAATAAATAATAATAATCAACAGTGCCAAAGGCGTAGAATCTTATATATCAATAACTTTTTCCAACAAAGGGTTAAAAACCTTCCATCAGAAAAAGTATATACCTAATAAAAGCGATCTAAACAAAGTTATTGTTTTTTTATTTTTTTTTATGTTTTTTTTTTTTTTATTTTATTATTTAGAGATAGTAATAGTCATCACAAGGCATTACATTCGCTATCGAATAAATTACGGCATCCAATCGGCAAGTATGAATTCCATACTTCATAGCTTTATTCCAAAAAAATAAATAATCCCGAGCAACACCTGGGTCGTCCTAACGTGGCCTAACCACAGTTTGAAAATGGCTTGAACGCCAAAACAGCCGACACCATAATAATAAATAATATTAAAAAAAAAAAAAACTAAAATACTTTGCAAAACTTTTTAATAACATTGTTACATGTGATTTACATTATTTTATTTTTATTTTTTTAATAATAGAGATTATAAACAAAAACAGTCCAAGAAAATATTCAGTATATTGTGAAAACTACATGTATTTAAATCATGAAGATATTATTTATTAATATTATTCACAATTTCACTAAGAGTTAGTGAGGATAATTTGTAAACATCAAATTGAACGAAAAATTAATTTCACTAATGGGTGAGTTTGAAATATGCCTGTCAAGAGTAAGATGGAATATAAGAAAATGATAAATTGTTGAACTTGAACTATGTTCTAAACTTTAGACAAGAAAAACTAACCTTTCAAGAACATTCAACGCGGTTCAATGTTATATTACATCATTGCGTAAAGTGCCTACTTATTCAAAGTGTAACGTTTTATGGGACATCGCTTAGGCGAAAGTACCAAAATTTTTGATTTTCCGCTGTTTTTACTCAATAAAAATATACGGTCATGTTTTCGGGATCTATTTATTCGAAAACAACATTATTATCCAATTCAACATAAAAATAAATTTAAATTTTATAACTTTTGAAAGCCGTAAGCTACTGTGTGTTTATCGTAAGATGTTTATATTGGAAATACAGTTGAGAGTAAATTTAAGATAATATAAAAAATAAAAAAGATTTATAAATTAGTGTTATTCCCTCGTACCATTTTTATTTTTAATCCTAATTTTTTTAGATATTAATCGTTATCGCATTATAATTTTGTTCAATTTTAGAAACCGTACAGTTTTTGTAGAAGGCGAATAGAAAGCCATGTCTTTTATATGTAAATAAATACGGTTTCTCGAGTGTTTGTATTACTGGAATTAAGTCGACGCTCGAGCCTCTAGCTAGAATCAAGGACAGTCTATGTTGAAGTATTATCTTTATGAAATTTACGTTAGTTCTGTGAAAATTTATTCTAGTCTGTTTATACAATCGAACCCTTTGAACGATCTTGCCATTTCATTTCAATTGAAATTCTCTATCACAGCTTTGCGTTTTTTGAAATGAACATTTATCAAAGAAATTAAATAAAATACTATTTTATTATTATACTCAGTTTATTGGTTTTATTTCTGGAGGCTTGCGTGAACGATTCAAAGCCTAATAATATGCCAAATATAAATAGATAAACAGCCCGAAAACATGTAAGAATAGAAAACATGAAAAGAGATGTAGTAGCTTAGTGTAAAAAAACGTGAATTCGTATTTATTTTACAAAAAAATAGGTATGGAGCGAACAATGCGAAACGTATCCTGCTTTCTTGACAAGAATGAAGACAAAAATATTAGGAAGGTATGTGTGTAAATCTACAGGTTTTTTTTCCAAATCACTACACCATTTACATTGAAATAATCAAAGAAATATAAGATTTAACAGTACAGTAATCAAAACCCGGTTGATGTAGAAATACAACGAGTTGTTCATTTAAAAGACTGCCGCCAGAGTGAAAAAATCGTGGTAGAATTCGAGAAATGATATTAAAATATTTTGGTTCATAGTTGGTACGCCTGTGGCATTTTTCAAATTGGTACGAGTACCAAGAGTCCCACTGGTTACAGCTACCATATGACATGATTAAAGGGGAGTAGGACTCGATGGGGGATTCCCAGCACATATACCGATGGCCCGTGGCACCGTGGTCGCAAACCCTTCAAAGGGTGGTCGATGTAGAACTTATATTATGTAGAGTGGAAAGTTAAGGCATCTAGACACGAAGATTGTCGATATAGTTACCTACCTTCTTTGATATTAGGATAACATATTGTAGTAATTTCTGCACGATGTATAATAGTAATATATTAAAGAAAACCTACCACGTCGTGCAACTTACGCACAAAATTACCACAATTTTGTGAAGGTAGTTTTCGAGCTGTATCCTGCTAAATCGCACAAATATTAGTTATTTGTTTTTTGAATACCGCACATTTTTTATGTTATTTTTATTTTATTATTTTTCAATTTATTATTTATAATTTATTATTTTTAATTAATTATTTTTAAACTATTGTTTTTAATTTATTATTTTTAGTTTACTCTTTTTAACTTATAATTTTTGGTTTATTCTATTGTTTTTAATTTATTATTTTTAGTTTATTATTTATAATTTACATTTTTTAATTTATTATTTTTAATTAATTATTATTAAATTGTCGTTTTTAATTTATAATTTTTAATTTACTGTTTTTAAATCGTAATTTTTAATTCATCATTTTTTATTAATTTATTGTTTTTAAATTTATTTTTTGTAATTCATTATTTTTAATGTACTATTATTAAATTTATTATTTTTTTAATTAAATAATGACGCCACAAAGTTACCAATCGTTTGAAGAAATTATTATTTTTAATTTATTAATTACTGTTTAGTAACATACGAGTGTATATTATTTCAATAATCAAACTGCAATTTACTTTCTACTGAACATATCAGTATCATATATAATTTATATACTAACCAATTACCGGATTAATGTGCACTCCTCTTTCACCCCCAATCAAATGCTTTTAATAGAAGAGTAGTATTAAAGTATGGTATATAAAATACAAACCATTTGTTTCATTAATAAAAATATATATATGAAAAAATATTGTATAATTTTAAGACATAAATATAAGAAATATATATATATATATATATTACATAATATTTTCTTAGTCCTGCTCACTGTGCTACGCTCGATCCTGTGCTGAGGCAAACAAGGTTTTGGTGAGAGGGTTTTCAGTCACTTCTATACTTCAACTACAAGGTTTGGGTAAAGTATTTTCAGTAACTCGATGTGTTACAAAATACTAGTAACTTCTTTTAACAAAGTTTTGCTAGACTTAATTTAATTTTTAAATGATTTAATTTGTTTGATACTAGGTGAGAGTTTGTTGTGCAACTTTAAATGTAAAAATTTAGAGCTCCTTTGTCCAAGGAGAGTATTACATTTGGGTACATTTAGGTTGTCTATTTTCTTTCCTCTGGTATTATGATTATGTGAGGTGTTTTCTTTGATGATGAACTAGAATATTTTTGGCGGCCATTCTTACGAGACCGGACATACAATCCAGAGGTGCATTTATTGGTGGTTTAATGCATTGTAAACTCATTGTCTTTGCATAAACCTAATTAGTAAAGTCAGTGATCAGTGCATTAACTTCCTGTCAGTCACAGGATGCTGTCTGTGTGGGACTCAGCGTTCCTCGACGTCACCTTTTGCGATGGAGCCGCATGCTGACAGACATCGATCTACCTATGTAAGCTGTAACTATTTCCTCTTAATATGTGCTTTCAATCACTATGTTTAAAGTAAATTGTCCGATTTTATACTCAGAGAGAGAGATATTTGAACCTCAGATAGGTTATGTACTGCTCATTGTTATTGTATCTCCGTATGTATTTCCTGTGACAGCCTTCCCGTTAAATAAACCATGTCTACAAAGCTCACCTCTCTTTTCTTTGGTATTTGAGTACCCTTTTCCACTGAGCCCGGCATGAGGCTGTTGCCGACTCACGACTGCAAAAGAAGGGTTACCTGTTCTAACCGCTGAGCTGTCCAGGTAAGCTTGGAGTCGGGCGCCCTTCGCCCGCCTTCGGGTGAGTTTAACCTAACATGCTGCATTTACACTGTCGCTCCAACGTGCTTTAACTGCCTTCTATTACACTGACGCTGCATCGTGGGGCCTGTACTTTTACAACTGTCAATATAATTATAAACCTATTACCCACTCATTGGGCTGTAACTAGTTACTTACATGGTCACAACCTGCTTACTTCTTTTATCATTTTGTTATCATACTATGTACTAAACCACTTATTATTCTCTTTTGTACAATCTGTAGTTATAATATAACCACAGGTAAAACTTTTATTCATTACGCTGTTACTATATACTTATATTGTACCTACTTACTTCCTTTACACTCTAATTATTATTTTATGTACTATATTATTATACTACTTTGTGTAACTAAGTGATAAATGTATCAACATAAAAGCCTTCTAGGCGTCAATAAATAATTAAGGAAACTCCCTTTTGTGCCGTGCCTGCCACTGCACGTGTCTGCACTGCACGTTTCCGGTAAATGTGAATAGATCTTAAGTGAACAAAATTTTAACTGTTTTCAGAATGAAAATAACCCAAACAAAATGTACCTAGTTACAAAAATCAAATGCATATTATTTTAGAATTGCTGCCAATCATTGCTTACTCAGCTGGAATAGTAGTCTTTATTTTAAGCTGATAATAAAAACATTCTGAAATTTAAAAATAAAAAAAAAACACAGTAAGAAATTGGCAACTTTTTGTATACCACACTGCATTGGAAACATCGTGAAATCCAATCGGATTCATTTTAAAATGCAAATTAGTTTTCAATTGAAAAAAAATCTTTTTAAAAATCAAACTGTCTAGCTGATAAGAATGTACAAGTAAATCGGAATAAAAAGAGTTCCTTGTGTAGTGGTGCAATTGATGGATAAAAAAATAATGACTTTTTACCTTTGGAACGCTTGACGTTTGGATGCAAACAAAATCCCACTAATTGCTGTACGTCCTTTTGTTGGTAGTATCATCCTTATTGGAGGATTCGCCTAGATGAATTACATTACACATTATCTGTAGCCACGAAACATACTTTATAATTACTTTCCTCCTTCTCTGCATGACAACATCTATTTTCCTATTCTTGTATTATAGTGATTGCGGATACTTTTTCTTTTGTTTACATTATTATGTTTCCCATATTAGCAGACACTTATTTTTCTCAAAATATCATTTTATCATAAACCATATATTTTCAATTGTATTAATCTTCGGGTGGGAAGGGGGCAAACAAAAAGTTACGTATCGATCACAAAACTTAATAACTAAAAATGCATTTAAATTAAATGCCAACACGTTCGCCATAATGATCGACCTAATCAAATTACAAAGACGATATTAGAAGATAATGATAAACGTCGCTGCGCACCCAGTAGGTATTCTAAGGCTACGGTAAGAGGGGAGTGCAGGCGGATGTTCTAAACTATGTAATTTGAACCAGTTTGAAGCGAGCTAGCGATACTCTCGGCGTGCACTAATACATTCAAACGCGCGCTCTTTAAAGTGATTTGTCTCTTGGCGTTTTCAATTATTCGTTATGGCTTACAGCTAAGATTTATAACTAGAAACTAACTAATTTAGACTTATAATTAGTGGCTTACATCTATAACTTATATAGATAGTGACTTACAACTTAGACCTGTAGCTAGTGACTTAAAACTAGTGACAGAGACTAACAACTACTGTTAGGTATATTTTTTTTCATTTCGGCGAAATGTATTTATTTTCTCTGCATTGCTGTTTTTTTAAAGTTTTTTTTTGTAATGTATATCATTTTTTAATGTAAATAAGAAAAAGATTTATATTAAAAAAGCTTTCGTTAAAAATCTATATTAAAATATTTACGGAAGTTGAAATTCCTCACTAAACATAGTACGAGTATATAAACAACCTCTCCCATTCTCCTAGAGCAAAAATAAATTTCTTATTAATTAAAGTGCTTTATGGAATAACTTTTTATATCACAAAAGCTCTCTCAAGGAATCTTAGAAATTTAATTATTTCAGAATCGTTTTCGTTATGTTCAAGCCAATCAATGCAATGTTGTTTACATCGGAGCATTTTTTGCCTTGGCGATTGCCATTATAATCATTCTACAATTTTAAATATTAAATTTGTAAGTTTTATAATAGTTTTTTTCATTCGGACGCATTTTTGGTAAAATTGATATTTATACACAATTTTAAGTGTATTTTTTTTCTTTCTTCTCTTTGCTGCTTCTAGGAACTCGTTTCCGATTTCCTTCTCTGGTTTCTCGAATGAGCATTCAACAGTAGTCATCTAACATATTGACATATCCTTTTTCTTGGTAACGTCTCTCGATATCACAGACATCCTGATGAAATCTTTGACCCTGTTCTTCACTGGAGGCTCCCAAGTTTTCCGAAAAATAGTCAATATGTGAGTGTAAGAAATTAACGTTTACGCTCACCTTGCATCCTTAAACCTCATACGCTGCCAGCATGCGTTGTACAATGGTTTTGTAGCCAGGGTCCGTAGTATTCCCCAAAAACTTATGCACTTCATTTTTGATAGAGTCCTATTCTTCTTTTTCCTTTTCTCCCATTGTTTGCAAAATGAGGGGATCAGATAAAAGTTTTCTTATGTCGGGGCCAGTGAAAACTCCCTCTTTTAACTTGGCTTCGGACAGTTTCGGGAACTTGGAACACAGATATCTGAAACAATCCCCATCTCATGGCAGTGATTTGACAAACTGCTTTATGAGCCCCAAAATAATATGAAGACGTCGTAATAACACTTTTTCTGGGGGAACCAAGGTCGTATTGATGACGTCTTTCTCGCCGGGGGTTGTCTCGTGGTGGCCAGTCAGTTTTTTCCAGTGCAGCTGTCTCGCTCTACTAAACCACACACAGAGAAAGAAAGAACATTTTGTATAACGTCCCTGCTGACTCAACATGGTAAATATTTTGAAATCTCAACAATCCATCCATTAATGCTCTAATTATTTGATTTTCTCAAGAATTGTAGTCAAGTCATTATAGTTTTCTCCCATACGAACCAAGTGTTCCATAGGAAGAGATGCAAATACATTTCCATTATGCAGCAAGACTACTTTGAGGCTAGTTTTGGACGAATCAATGAATGCGCCATTTTGATGAATCTTATTCCATTTCAACGCACTTCACGAGCCGGTGAATATCATAACAATAAACCCGATTTCCCTTTTTGGAGAAAAACTGAGTAATTTCTCTCTCTCGATGCCTGTACCACGAAAATGAGGTCCCAGGTGATAGCAGGTTTTTGTTATTTAGCTTTAATCCTAGCAAATTCTTCTGCATATTTTGAAAGACCTAAGTCTCTTACTAGGTCGTTGAGTCTCTCTGAGAAAAAAGTTGAGGTCTCTCGTCAACAGAAAACTCTGAGATAGATTTGTGTTGCGAAGCTAATGTTTCTGAGTCCTCTGACTCACTCGGGATGTCATATAAATTAGAATGTTGCTGTTCAACTGATATTTCAGAACCATCGGACACTGAACGAATAGCTGAGTCAAGGTTAGGGTAATATTACTCACTAACAACTTTGAACCAATTTCTTTACGATCATTCGTCCTTCCTCCTAACGCTAACACTACTTTACCCACCTCTTCCTACCACCCACTACTCTCTTCAACATTAGCGTTTTTTATTGCCAAGTCCAGCTTTAATTGATAGAATTAATATGAGAAGTCTTCGTTTTAAAGGCATTTTTTAAATAAAATAAAAAATAATAAATGATTTAAATATTATACTTTGCAGTCACCACTATTAATCTAAAGATATCTCTCCATATGTTTCGAAATCGATGCTTTCTTCATCAAGAGAAATGCTAAAAATAATTATGACAAGAATAGACAAATGATATTAAATGATGTAATCTATCATTTGTCTATACTTGACATTATAATTTAAATGAAAGATTCTTTATCGCTTTAAACTACTTTGTTTTATTTATTATAATTCATTATCGACCGGTTTCGGTTGAACTCAACCTTCATCAGGAGCGTACACGTATAAACTAAATTAACGTACAGAAATAAAGTTAGTAATAATTAAGTATTTGGCAAATTCTGGAAAAGCTATACTTGTTAAACATCTAACGTGTTTTTTTACTCTGATGTTGACATTTCTCGCGGTTTTACCTGTATGTTGATATCACCGCCTATGACGGGGGTTTGCCCGAGACTCACATTTTAATTAATTCCGACGACTTCGTGAGTACAGTATCTTTTTTTTCAAAAGGAAACACACGGGATGCATGTTATTTATATTTTAGATTAATAAAAAATGTGCTTAACATTAAATTTTTTCACGTAAAACGTTTTAAAAAATTTGAAAAGCGTTTTACAACTATAACATTAGCGGTAGCGATCAAATTTTATTTTTCTAAAAGATGAATTAGTAACTTCCCGATACATCGAATTGAAAACATCTGTTCTTTTAGGAACATATTCATCGGAATTAATTAAAATACATCCCTCGGGAACTATCATTTTTTAAGCCTGCTGAAGCAATCTCGACCCTATGCCCCTCAAAAACCCAAGCCGCGGGCGCGCCGAATAGTGTTTTACGTGTCAGTCACTTACGGCATTTACATTTTTAGATGCCGATCAACCTTTGGCGAGTGAGGACGTGTTACGGTCCGATGCTACATTGACTTATTTTCTAACATTTTTATTTTATTCTTACAAATACTTGAAATCTAATATTGAAATTTTATGTTTTTTTGTACTAAACTTCTTCTACAAGTAAGTAAAGGTATTTTGAATTTTTCCGCAATTTAATAAAACATGTTACTTTCTAGCACAAAATTTATATTTTTAAAGCGCACAGTGTGCTAGTTTTAATGAAATGCGGACATAGAAATATGTACATGTATGTATATATTTTACTGTTTTAAAGTATATTTTTATTCTTAATATGTTTAATATTTATTATTTAAATTTAAATATTTAAAAAGTTTTGCGGCACAGAATTTTTTTATGTGTGTGGAGGCATAATTTCGGAATGTCAAACAGCTGTCACGAGTAAAAACAATTATACGCAATTTTTTTATTGTCTTTTTAAATTAACGTAATTATACATACGATTTTTTTTCGCATATTAATTATTTATCCGTGATGTCCGGAAATTATTGGAACAAGAGGAAAATGATCTAGGAGTCGTTTTAGAGAAGCTTGAGTCCGAAGTTGAAATTTTATTTGCGGCACGTTCCAGAGTGGTAGATACTCTAAGTATCGCCCCGTTGAAAAAACAACATTCATAATCAAAACGTTTCTTGATTTGGCTTTAGCCATGTTTGATGACTAGATCCGAATAGCCAGGTACTTTCCAAACTTCCTCTTCCCAGTCTCTCTCCCTTCCCGACTTCCTTTACCGTCACAACATATCCCGAATAGAAATCCTATCGTCCCACTGGCTCCGGACAGTCAAAACTCTGGTGCGGTATTGACATGAAAATAAAATACTTAATTAAATAAAATGTATTTGCGCACGCCGGGATTTGAACCCGCGACTTTCGGATTCGTAGTCGAGAGCCTTACCATGGAGGCCGTCAGAAATTGATACAATCGTGGAATTATATTCTTACTGGCTGGTTCTATGCAGAAATCTCCTAACAAAACATACCAATACTGAAAAAAAATGTATTAAGGATTTCTTTTCTCCTTTATTTAAATTGAAAACAATTATCATTACGGCGCTCCCTTTACGCTGATATATATTGTTTATTGTTATGAAAAACTCACTCTTGTAACGTCTTTCGTTTCTTCTGTAAAATTTTAACTTTTTCCTAAACACAGTCGATTATTTGAAATAAATATTAGATAGGTAATTTATATATATGTTTCATTTTTCATCTGATGATTCTAATTTTGTCGCTTTATATTCATATGTTAAGTAGCACCCTCAATATATTTTACTATATTTTTTCAGATTACATGTATCCTACGTAAACATTCTTTGTTTATGTAACCAAATTATTTTTAAGATTTTTTAAAACTTTGTATTTAAATAAAAGTTTCAAAAATAGGTGACCAAATATTTGACGTGAATAAAATTAATTAAAAACGAAAATCGTTTGATTTTTAGTTTATATTGGCCTCGGAAATTTCCACCCAACAAAAATGAATAACCAAAGAAAGGATGATTATTTGGGAACTCTCAGATGCAGATGATCATAATTTACCACTGTACGGAACCATGAGTTTTCACAAACAATGTAAATTATATTATTACCTAACTATTGCTAACAATAAACTTAATTATCATAAATGCATTTAAATATCATACAGAAATTCATTTATATTTGTCCAAATAAAATCGCGACATGTCACACTGTGCAATAATTTTTAGCTGCGGACGGAAAGTGCGCCGTGAAACATCAATTCGTCTGGCCGCGAACTCCTCCCACCGGTCTTTAGGAACGCCCTAAAAGGATTTTTTTAGCGTATTGTGTCCTCTTAAGTTTATAAATGCCAGAATGGCTTAATGTGGAATTTAGAAATACGACCAGCTTGTTATTCCAATAATAACTTAGGCGAACTTTTAAAGATAAAGAAGAGACATAAACAAAATTTTAAGGTAACTAGGAAATTTTACGCTAAATACAAAAAAAACTTGAGTGTAACAAAAAAAAATTGATGTGATGGAATATTTTTAGTATTTTTATCGTTTTTAATATGTTGAAATCTATAAGAAAATGCATAAAAATCCTGGCAAGTTTTTTACTTGCAGACCTGTGTAATCAATACTGTCCTGGTGATTGTTTCAGTCATTCATTATTTCATACAAAAAGTGGATTTTATTTTATTTTTGATTCTTTATAATTATCTGGTGTTATGAATAACGTTTGAATTAATATTTATGCAAACATGTAATAGTTTTAAATCAACAGCTTACTTTTTTTCTATATCAATCAAGAGAACAATGTGAGGAGTTCCCGAGTTGAGACTGATGTAATTAAAAATTCGTATTGTTTTCTGTTCCACGAACAAAATAATGGTATCACAAAAATTTTCAACTTCTAATTTCTATACGAGAAACCACAAAATGTTTTAACGAATTCGCCATCATACTTTTAAAACAAAGCTTTACATGCATAATTACGCTCCGCTAACAAGTGAGGTTTCTTAGTATATTTAAAAAATATTTGTTCTCGAAACCAGTAACCAAGCAATGCTTTAACGAATTCATGTTTTTATTCCCTGAACTTCTCCATTATTAGTTTAGTAAACATTATCGGGAAACCCGATATTCATAGAACACAAGACTGATTTCATTAGCACGATAGAAAACTCAAATCCTAAGTTACTTGTTTGTAAATTTGTTAAGAAACTCTCTCGTATGTAATTTGATAACACGCTGGTGGGAGATTTTATCGGGAACTTCGATCCGTAGAGTATCAGATCAAATATTTATATAACAAGAACCAACTCTATCTCAACAATAAAAATGAATGAGAAATTATAACCGAGACATAATTTAATTAAATAAAAATGACATAACATTTTTACTCTAGAAGAATTTTCCAGTCTCTGAGGATTTTACAACAGATTAATAATTATTATAAACACCTTTAAATAATGTACATAGCACCAAACGATTTAGAATTTCAACAATTTTTTTCAAAGGATTTATTTTTCTCTTGTGTGGATATTTTTTTAGACCTGTTTTGACTAACTCAGTTAGCCTTCGTTATATTTTGTCTCGCAAATCATCTTGATGAAATAATTGCCTTGAATTTGAAGAATTTTGTAAGCTCATTTGCAAAAAACCGTGTTATTTCATATTATAACTATTTATATCTAAGAAGATTTTTTTTAACTGTCCATTAATCATCATTCTTTTGCATCAGCATAGAGGTCTATTCACAACACCAGCACCGCACAGAACAGAACAGTACAGTACAGACACAGTTGAGGTTACCCACCACTTTCCCACCCCGGTATAAGTAAATTATGGTTACTCCTTCAGGGTGCACGTCAAGGACTCTAATTTTTTGGTTGAACGAAGCTAAGGTTATAAATGATTCTAAACCCTCAAGTGTCCCTGCATAGCATTAGCTTAGAAGGAGGTTAGTAAAATTCACAGCCCAAAATGGTTAGTACATACGTACGGTCGACAAAAGTGGCTCTAGTAAGTATAGTGGCTCTGCTCTACTCGTCCGTAGTCCGTAGATGAACATGGTGGGACGCGGAGAAATACTAACATAAAACAGTAAACGGGAGAAACAAAATACATTAATTACGATTACTTAGGACGAGCCGTTGCCAGGACACCAGGGCAGTCCCTCCGAAGCAGTGACTGGTGGATTCTTGTTTCCGCCACCCTTCCCAAGAGACATTGCCCCAGTCGTCAGGATTATCCCTTAAGAAAAGTGTGATTGGGGAGGGGGTAGAAAAAAAAATACCCTGAAAACCATAGGAATATAGAGGGGTCCGGGCGGCCGGGAGCGTGGCGCTGAGTCGGGGAGACGGAAAGGCCGTCACCACCAAACATGCTCCATCAGGAAGTGCACGATGGATCCGGCTAGAGCCAGTCAGAAGTAGACGACTGCCTCGGGTTGCAAGGATAGGGTTAATTTTTCCACTCCCCATAAGGGGAGGTGGAACAGTACATAATAAAAATGTTTTTGAGTTCAGTTCGCCTGAATATCTCAAAATGGTTTTGAGTTCAGTTCACCTGAATATCTCAAAATGTTTTTGAGTTCAGTTCGCCTGAATATCTCAAAATAATTTTGAGTTCAGTTCGCCTGAATATCTGAAAATGTTTTTGAGTTCAGTTCGCCTGAATATCTCAAAATGTTTTTGAGTTCAGTTCGCCTGAATATCTCAAAATGTTTTTGAGTTCAGTTCGCCTGAATATCTCAAAATGTTTTTGAGTTCAGTTCACCTGAATATCTCAAAATGTTTTTGAGTTCAGTTCGCCTGAATATCTCAAAATGTTTTTGAGTTCAGTTCGCCTGAATATCTGAAAATGTTTTTGAGTTCAGTTCGCCTGAATATCTCAAAATGTTTTTGAGTTCAGTTCGCCTGAATATCTCAAAATGTTTTTGAGTTCTACACGAAGAAAAATTTTCGTACCTAAAAAACAAAACTCAAGATAGGGAAAGAAAAATAGTATACAAAATAATACCAGTAGTCGCTTTAGTGCAGAGTAAAAATTTTTAAGTTAAAAGTTGAAATAAAAAAAAAAATAAAAAAAAGATATATTAAAAATGGCAGGAATCTATAAGAAGTAGAGAATATAACAAGGTAACAAAAATAGCAATTAAAAGATAAACATTGACAAGGGGAAACATAATATAATACAGGCAAAGTACATACGCGAATATTTACATTACTCAGTACAGCACATACGCGAGTACGGCTGATAACTGAACTGTCAACCAATCTTTAGCGTCCGCCATAACATGTTTGATAATTTTATAATCCTGTTCCCATATTTATTATTACTTTACCATATAACCTAAAATCCCTGACCAATTTAATAAAATGATCGTTATCCATCTTCTCGGTTTTAGCAATATCTGCGTCTAATGACGCCAATTGACGAAGATGGCAGTGCTGATCTAGGCTGGTGCTGGACCGTGCATATGTGGATACGTCACGCTTATGTACGCTGTAATATGAATGTTTTCATAGATAACGTAGGCAAATAATGAGGCTGAACTGTTAGATGTAAGAAAAATTTACTGTCTTCAGTGCCTAAAATATATATTTTCCAGAAAAAAAGTATTCCCAAAAAACGAAAATAGCTTTAGTAACAGAATAAATAAAGTACCTTTGAGGAAAACTATGCTTACGCAGAGACATGCTTTTAAAAATGGTTCTTAAATTTATAATTTTATATCTAAATAATATAATAGTCCAAACACATCGTCTTTAAACATACAAAAATGTTATATAAACTGGATAAAAGCCAAAGATTCCTTTCCAGTTATAATTAAATGTTTTCCCCAATTTTTTTTTTCATTTTTTTTTTCTTATTTAACTTATAATTTTTATTTAACTAACTTCAACATCCATGTACTAATAAAAATATTGTTTTTTCACTCAACAACAAAAAAATTAAATAAACAACCAAATTTTTTTGTTTTTCATTTTATCTGGTTTTCTTTTACAATCTTATTAGTATTATACATGTTTCATTTTTAAGTAAAAACTCGCTTAATTTGTAAAGATATAGATACATATGTATGTTTGTGCGTACGTATATATAAACATTTTAAAAATTACTTCCATGAAAAAAGAAACTATTTTTTTTAATGCCACAACTAATGCCAAGACGCACCGGCTTTGCCTATGTGGGATTTTTTTGCTATATATACAATACACATAAATTTATATACATGTATTCAAATATATATATCATTGAATATAAAAAAAAAAGTTTATAACCTTTGTACTTATTTTTACATAAATAAATGTATCTAGAAATTTAAAAAAAACAATTGTACTCTACTGTTCTGCACCGCGCTGTGCTGGTAGATGTGATGCACCTGAACCCGTAAAGCAACAAGTTTATTGAATGGTAAAACGATTTGCAACTGATTAATATTTTAATCATTATTGTCAACTGGGATTTGCTAAAATTGTTTTATTTGCATTAAGGTTCAATAGAAAACATGTCCTAGGTATGTTTGTAGACATTCTAGAAGCTAATTTGCCCGTTTATGGTTGTAAGGTAGTATTGAAATGTCTGAACTTTTTTTTTTCTCCAAGTGACACCTTTCAAGAGCGCCCCTATATTACACAAAAACGAGTAGGCGAAATGAACTGTTCTAATGAAGCTGACATCAACTGTGAACGGATGTTCTGCTCGTCTTTCTCGTTCTTTCGAGTTTCACGTACGTGTACCGGCGCGGAGAGGATCAACCCTGCTAGCTCCTTTGAGCAGGCTCCATTGAAATATCTGTAGAACAGACTCACCATACCTACATTACGTCTGTGCAACCGAGATGGCAGTCGGTCTGTTTACAACGGATTGTCAATCAGACGAACCGCCCTCCTTTGCACAGAATCAAGCAAATTTATCAAGTATTTGGCAACTCCAGCCCAGAGATGCCTTCCAAATTCAATTGTAGGACGTACTTGAGATATTTATATGATTAGCAGTTGATCACTGTTGAAGAATCTGATATTCTTATACAAGAAGCCCAGTTTATTCTAAGCCAGATTTACTCGGGCTTCTATAGAGCCCCAATACTTGAGCTGGTCTGAAGTACTCACCCCAAGCATTTCAACGGAATCTTTGTTGGGGAGGATGCTCCCATCGAATTGCACCAGACAGCCATTGTCCACCTTTTTTGCTGAGATCAGACACGTTTGGGTTTTTTCGACGTTGAAGCTGACCAGGTTGGCCAGGCACCAACCTTCTCGAGGTGGTGGTCAACTTTTACCCTCAAAGCTTCCCAAGCCATTCCGACGTCAACAGTGGAAGTGTTATGATTCCAATTAAAAGAAGGCAACAATGCTGGTGATTGCGTACATTTCCGTCCATATTTTGGACAAAGTGTTTCTTAGCGCCTTTTACAATTTCCGTTTAAGATTCATTTTCCAAATGTACAGATATGCATTAGTTTCATGCATTTAAAATGACAAACCAATTTCAAGGTTTTCGACTCTTCAAAATATCATCACATTTTTTCAATGAACTTTACACATACCTAAGAATAAATTGTGTCATATTTCACATAAAATAAAAAAGTTATTAATTTTAAGGTTATTTATTGAATATAAGTCTTTTTAGACATTAAACAATAGTTCATACAAAAATTTCACAAAGCTGCGTCTACACAATGACAAAAAACTAACACAAAATATTCATTTTATACAATCATAATAGTATAGAGTAATGAATCTTTTAAACCAGAAGAATATTACATGCTATTTTTATTTATTATTATTCGAATGAAAATATAAATAGCTTATTAATATAATGTTAGAAGATTGAATCCAGCTGAAATTTTTGAATGCTATTCCAGAGGGAAGACGTACCGTGGGCAGTCCCAGACACAGGCTGGAGAATCAACCCCAGAAGCTGAGAATTCCAGAGGCCGATGAAGTAACGCACGACTGCGACGCCTCGAGGCGCCTTGTCGATGCGATGGGTCTCCGACCAAAATATGACAAAAAAAAGATAAATATGTACGTATGAGTAAAATTTTCATAAAATTTCCATCTATTTTCTTAAAAACGTTAGGTTTTAAGTGATGAATTCCAATGAACCAAAATCAATTTCTTTAGAGAATGAATATTTCATAACTCCTAACTTTATTTTTGAATTTTGAGACAAATAATAATAATTCTACGTCTCAACTTCGGCGTCATGCAATACATTTACCATTTGATTTGGTTCACAGCTATGAAGAGAAGCACCTCGAAAGGTGAATATTTTTTTACACATTAGATACACCAAACTCTTTAGATTTTTCAATGTTGATTTTATGTTCTATTAAAAAGCGTTTGCACATTGTCCCTTTTATGTGTCAAAATTTTTTTGGAGTAAGAACCAATCCTAGTCGTGCACTGACATAATTTTGTGTTTTTTTCATTGAGAATGAAATGCATCTTGTAGATTTACAAATAGTATACGTAACTGCTTTATAAAAAAGAAATTTAGCAAACAACATAATAACGGTCTATTTAAAATTAATGCACAATATCGAACTTTACTCCTCATGTTTAAATAAACACTCCCAGTATACATATTTTCATTAAAATATATAGAAACCTTATAGAAACCGCATACACTTAATTCTGTTTTATGCTTTTATTAGAAATCATCAGTGCTCTAAAAATTATATTTCAGTAACTATTTCAAACAAATGGATATAATTTTCATAAAACAAGAAAAATCATACATTTTATTACAATATGTTACTAAATAAAGGTTATATTACAAAGAGGAACGCTGCCAAAAACTTATTAAATGTCATAATAAAATAAAATTAATGATCAGATAACCAAATACCCAAGAAATATGACAATACTTCCAGCTCCTGACATTTTCCGTACATTTTTAATTTAATTTTAATTTTGAAATTTAATTTAATTTTTAAAAAGAAAGATAAATATTCCCCGGTTACGAATAACCTGACAATATTTGAAAATCTCCTACTACCATCACAGTAAGCGAAAGATGTTGCTTGTGTCGTAAATGGAGGACTTAGCTAGCTGAGGAATTGAACTCACGACGCCTTGGTGAGACCAAAACGCGATGCCAACTCAGCCATTGACCGGTCTGACATTGATATGGCAACATGCTATACTAGCACCTCAAGTGGCCGGCGTTGGCGTTATTGTTTTTTTTCCATACATTTTAATAGATTTTTTGTGGAATATATCTCTATTTATAAAAATTAATAATTGTCTGTCCTCTATTTTCTCGAAAATTACTAGCCCGATTTCGCTGAAAATGGCACAGTTTGTTCTCATTGGTGCCGGAAAGATTTAGAAAGCAGTTTAAATAAAATCCAATCTTTAAAACTGATGCTATAACGTTTTAAAATTATTATGAAAAATTATTCTAATTATATTTTGGTACTAATTTTAAAACGTTACTGCAACAGTTTTACATATTGGATCATTGAAGAAGATAATATTAACACATCCCAAATGAAACACGATTCCGAAAAAACAACGAAAAATAAAAGATTTCAGTGGCATCTGTCCCAGAAGCGACTTAATTTTCTATTGTTTTTCGTGTTTCATTTGGGATGTGTTAATATTATCTTCTTCAATGATTAAATATTACAATGAGGTTTACAAACTTCAATAAGTTATAAAAAATTGAATATTACATATTGAATTTCTTTTTTTTTTTTATTTATTATGAGAATTTTTTTTTTTACAGAGAGTATATAAATAAGACACGATTCATATAGTGTAACAAAAATATAATATAGCTATTCCTCACCATAAAGAAACAAGGTTCTTGTGTTTGGTGAGTGATTATCGCTTAATTAATCAGATCATAACTTAAAATATTTATATTACTCTTTTATCTGTTACGGTATTGATAAGAAGAAACTGTCATATTTTCAGCAAAACCGGTCAGGTAATTTTCGAGAAAATTGAGGACAGACAAACACATTCATTTTTACGAATAGAAATATATTTCACAGAAAATCTATTAAAATATGTGAAAAAAAAACACTTCAAATAAATCGGGCCGCCAGAGGCCGCCAGTGTAGGATGTTTTCATCAAATGTCAGGAGTTGAAGATATTGTATAGTTGAGTATTTGGCATAATGTATTATACTAAACTTAGGTACATGTCTACTGTCACTATTAACATTGGTACGGGGTATATTGGGAAATTGTATAATTTGACAGATAGATATTTGAATTGAAGATAGATTCGGGTTAGCATTTCAAAGTAAAATAATTCGAGTGTGAAAGGAAGGGCGGAATGACTGGAGCATTCCCTAGAAGATTTCAGATCAATAATCGAGTCACTGGAATCACTCCAACATGAATTTGCTTTTACCGAAATTAGTTCTGTTTATGCATTGTTATTCAATTTATATTGTGGCTTTGATTGAAATATGTCAACTGCAAATTCGTTTGAATAGTAAATATTTTAAATAAAGTCACTTCAATTCCATTAGTTCAATGCATTTTAGAACGTGGAAAACAGGTTTGCCTAGATCGCGCAATCAGAGTTAACTCAAACATCAAAAACTTTAGAGTGTGTGTATTGGTGCATATGTATACATTTCCGTTAGTGACGTCCTTAAAAGCGTCATTGAGAAACAGCGTTGTACCTTGCTAACATCTACGTATTGTTCATAGCAAGGAAAATACAAAAAATACAGTCGCTGCATTCATAATATAGCATATGTGCCGTTTCGTACATTCTGAGATGATTGAGAAAAACTGCTTTAAAAAATAATTGCAGACTAGATTTAAAAAATTTTTTTTTTTATTATTAGGCAAGCTTTCCAGCTTAACAAATCTATTCTTTTTAGCAAATCTAGTCTTTGCAATTATTTTTTAAAGCAGTTTTCCTCGATCATCTCAGAATGTACGAAACGGCGAATAAGCTATATTATATATGCAGCGACGATATGTGGATCGGACGACCGAATGTGAATTTACAAACTGATTTTACAGTTTTTACAGAAAGCAATTACTTTGTGGTTTGGCATACTTATTAAATACACTTTGTTTAAACCATTTATTTCTAAATCATTTCGGTTTCGCTTATCCCAAGCTTCGCCAGGATTAAATTAAAACCTAAATAAAAATACATGGACTGGACATAATTATGGATATAATAAGAGGGAGACAAAGTATTGTATTTGTATATCTCGCATACATATCTATAAGTTATATTACGAAGCTTGGGATAAGCGAACACCAGTTGGAGAAGATTGAAAATAAATTAGCGGTGTAAAACAACTGTTTATTTAATTTAATAAATTTAATATTTTTATTTAACAAGCGAACTTTTTTAAGTGAAAGTACTATATTCGGGTCAACTCTGGTTGCGATTCTTGTACATGAAAATGCTATTTTGTTATTTGAAGATTATTGCTGTACACATTCGCTCTAGTCAAAATATTTTGTTATGATTAAGGTTTCTTACTTCCAACAGTAGGTATTGTCCACTGGGGATTTCTTATCATATACAGCACACGCACGTTCTGCTTCCGGGCAAAAAACATGTTTTTGTTGTGATTTAAGCTTATCACGTCCAATGGCATTATGTTGTCAGTGTTTACTCTTTGGTCTGCTTCAAGAAGGAGAGATGATAGTACCTACGACACGTGTTAACACTACACAATCTACCGAAATTACATCTGTGTACCTGGCCACTGAACATACTTGTATGTGGCCAAAGCCAGGTGATCTCTGGGTCAAGGGTCATGAACCCTGTACCAAAGACGTCGTCATATAATTATTGGTAATATTTAACGTTTGCAACTTTTTTGCAGGTTGCTTTTACAGATCATTAAAGCGATGACCGGATACTTATTAACATATAATTCAACATATAATTCAACATATAATTCAACATATAATTCAACATATAATTCAACAAATAATTCAACACATAATTCAACATATAATTCAACATATAATTCAACATATAATTCAACATATAATTCAACATATAATTCAAAATATTATTCAACACATAATTCAACATGTAAATCAATATATAATTCAACATATAATTCAACATATTATTCAACATATAATTCAACATATAATTCAACATATAATTCAACATATTATTCAACATATAATTCAACATATTATTCAACATGTAATTCAACATATAATTCAACAAATTATTCATACATACGTATATCGGTCAGCGATGTAAAATTATATAAAATTACGGGAAAAAACTAGCATGAAAACCTACATTAACTTAACCTAATTAATTTTTTAAGTAGTATTTTTTGAACCCAGTAAAGCACACCTGTGCATCATTGTTCATTTTTGATTCTTCAGGAGTAAAAAAAAAACAATGTATTGACTTTTTTAAGCAAAAGAACTTTGATTAATATGCACCTGCATCTGCACAGAGTGAAGGGTTTTTTCAGATATTTTGGACCTCCTGACCAGATAGAATCATTGACTTCTCGCATACATACGTGTGAAGTGCCGACATTCTTAGTTATATAAGCCAACAATGTCTAGGATAGATATTACGTCAAATGATTCTTGCTATCAAACAAACAATAACAAAAAATTACTTAAAAGCAATGCAGGGAAAAATCGATGAAACGAAAATCAAGATATTAAAATAACTCTTAAAAATTATACCTTCCTGATGACATTCACACAATTGAATTTTAATCACACTTATTTATAGAAATTACAAAACATTGTGCTTTGATTTCTAATGGCGACAACATAAATGTGTTTACAATATATTCCATGATTCGATATAAATCCTAAGCAGAACAATGTACTATCATTAATCATTACACAAGTACATATAGATAGTATGCTTAAGTACATAATATTATTTAATATATAGATTTGATGAGAAACTCTATTCATATTTATAATAACATTAAGAAATTTTCATAAATACATTACTTCACACTTTATTTTAATGAACGTTTTGAATTTTATGTTAAAATACCATTTGTAAATATACAATCAGCCCAGAATATTAAAGGGATTTCCATTTTTATTAACAGAAGCGACCAAGAAAATGTATTCAAATCGAAATTAATCAAGCTCTTACCATTTTAGCAAGCAATCTGCAATCACTTTGAAATCAATTGCTTCTGCCAATATCGCGGAAAGAATGATTGTGTTCATTGCACGAAATTGACTATCAAAAACTATGGTGGAGTGAAATAATAGAATTTATTAATACAGAAAGAATGTTCAACTGCCAAAAATTATGTGGTCATAATTTTACAGCTGAATCACTAAAATATACGAAATTAAATATATGTTTTTTTAATTGATAAACTAAAGTTCTTAAAAACTTAAGACAAGATTTTTGTGCATAGCGCAAAGGGTAACAATTATTTTTATAAACAATAATTATTAGCCTGAAAACACTCATCCAAATTGAAAAAACCTTTCCGAGCAAAGATAAATGTCGCCGACAGGACTCGAACCTGCACCCTTCTGATGTCCGGTCAGATGCTCTACCGTTGAGCTACGTCGGCTTATCGCAAACATACAAACTGGTAGAGCATCTGACCGGACATCAGAAGGGTGCAGGTTCGAGTCCTGTCGGCGACATTTATCTTTGCTCGGAAAGGTTTTTTTCAATTTGGATGAGTGTTTCAGGCTAATAATTATTGTTTGTAAAAAAATATATTTTTTTTTGTTTATTGTATGTGTTTTCAGGTTTTCACGGCCAAAAGCATTTTCTTAAATAATTTTTGGTATTATGCCTGTTTCAGATAGCGTTACAGTGTCCATCATCAGGGCAAATGTGTAGATTGTGGGGAAGTGTCTGTTTATGTATGTAGAAGTGATACCGTGTTGGCGCAATAATCCTCTTAGGACCGATATTTCAATATAATAATAACTAAATAATGTAGTTTTCGGCGTTGAGTTTTGGTGTAGCCGTCTTTTTTTCTGTTTTTACTAACTAACTAACTAACTAACTAACCATCACGCCGTTTCCCCGCAGGGGTAGGCAGAGAGGACGGACCGCCAAACAACTCGATCTTGGCATACACTTCTTGCTTCATTCACATTCATACACGTCTCATACATTCTCTTCTATTATTCCGACTTCTGACATGGCCCGACTCAAGTATTTGATTCACTTGATCATGCCATGTCTTCCTCGGACGTCCCCGGCTTCTTCTTCCATTCACATTCGCGTCATACATTCTTCTTACACTCCTTTCTTCGTTCATTCGCTCCACATGCCCAAACCATCTAAGCGTCCCTTTCTTAATCTTACTCATTACGCTTACATCAGCCTTGCATTCTTTACGAATTTCAATATTTTTCACACGATCATACATGGTTTTACCACACATTCGTCTCAGAGATCTCATTTCTACGGCATTCAGTTTACTTTCATCCTTCTTCTGCCATTTCCATGCCTCACTGCCATACATCAGGGTTGGTATCAGCACTCCATTGTGGACTGCTAGCTTCGCTTCTTTGGACAACTTTTTGTTAGCGCCAACCGCGTTCAGTCCTCCGTTAATGGAGTTTCCTGCATTCACCCTTCTTTCAATATCCCTATCAGTCTTTCCATCTCTCGTAAACATACTTCCCAAATATACAAACTCATCGACCTGCTCCAAGTATTCGTCATTCATAACTATATTGCACACTGTTTTCGCAATCTCTCTTTCAAACACCATGACTTTAGACTTACTTACATTCATCATTAGCTCGTTCTTCATGCATACTTCATTCATCCATTCTGTTTTTACGTAATGTGAAAACTTGGGAAAGTGCATCCAGCAGACCTTAGACAATAGGTTCCCAAACTTTTTCCCCCGTAAACCCCTTTGCCGTTCTTTGAATTTTCCGTCGACCCCCCCCCCCCAGCCTGTCTGTCCAAAACTTTAGTAAAATACTTAAAAATAAAAGTGGTATTTATTCACTGCGCGATGCATTGCTGCTGGCATGAAAATTTGTAAAAACTTGCACATGAACGTGGGTGCATGGACGCGATTCGTTGTAAGTGCGCAGCAGGCTTGTCGAACTTTGGGAACTTATGCCTTAGACATTATACATTTTTATGCTGATGTATTACCTTCATACCTAAGCCCGTTGAAGAAATAAATCAAAAGTGTGCCGTGATCGTTTCTGTGTGCTCGAAGTAAAATCAATTTTATCATATTTCGGATAAAATATTTTCAAATGCCGAAAATCTTTCATGAATAGATAATCAATTTCACACGCCTATCCAGGGCTTGGGAGCCGAAAAGTCCTAGGTTCCCAATACAGAGCAAATAAAACGTAGAGATACCCAAACACGTATGTGGAAGAAACCAAAATAAAAGGGGCGAGGGGTAAGCTGAGCGTGCCGCGAATTTATGTGAAACGGCAAATAAGTGGAGAGGTTCGGCTTAAAAAAGCGAATATTTTGGAAGAGTATTTAGTTTGACTGTAATGTCGAAATCACGCGAAATAAACGACAGTGAAATAGGCCGGTGCCAAAATGAGTGTCACGTGACCTTTGCCTCAACCCGTCGAAATGATACGTTAAGGCCAGATTATTCATTCTGTTTACGTTTTACCTCAATTTTAATGGCAATCTATCTAATAAGAATCTTGTGTTTTTTTAAAGCTTTTTAAAGCTGTACATATTTATTTTAAACGGAAAAATATCTTTAAATATCAGCAAAAAACTAAATAATTTTAATATTATTATGATTTGTTACAGAAAAGGGAAAGCAAGGAAGAATACAAAAATCTTCAAAATGTTTTTAAATAATTCAGCGTTTTCAATACCTACCATAGAAAGAGGTCCCTTACTTTAACCAACCGTTTTATAAATAGATTAGCACTAATGTAGCAAAATTAATTATTTATCCTACGACCAGAATATTATTTTTGTCTTCCATGGTTGCAAATTTCAGACATGATTTTTTTTTTAATTCACTCTCGTAAATTATAAAGTACGACCGATCTCTAAGGCTATTAGTTTTCCATAGATTTGCAATTATCTTCGTTCAATACGTAACTAACTCAAAATACCTCATATTGAGAAAACTCGATTTGAAAATTTTTCATAGGGACTCGCTCCGATGTAAAGTTATTTGCCCACCTATAACATAACAATAGATGCAACATGTAGGTAATTTATCAAACTATCATATCATAGGTGTAAATGGCTACGTTTAATATGTTCCAAACGGAAACATTTGACATGTTTCTCCATTGAACTAAGAATGTGCTGATTTCATTATAATTCCAGAAATAATTATCTGAGTATATAATTAGGACGAATTACACTTTTTTTATTGAAATATGAGAAGGGTGAGTTTCTTTACCATTTTTCATCATTAACTCAAAACCTAGAAATTTTGAGTTATTTCCCTATTGAACTAAGGTCGATATGTCACAAACGGATTTTTTTCAGGAGAGCATCTAAACTGCATACCATGGTTAGACTGATGTTTTTTTGAAAATTATTTAAATGGTTATTTTAAAAAACGCCATTTAAACATATTTTTATTAATCATAGATTAATTTTCCATGAGGTTTAATAAATATTAATAACTACGTATGTATGATTAAATATTAATCAAAAATACAATGTGATATTGGCTAGTTTTACAAAGCTTCTGACCTTCGCTGTTTTCTCTTCAAAACATAAAGAATTTACTACAAAAGGAGGAAAAACTGAAACAATTTTACAAATGTCAAACAGTGAGTGATTATATCTCCACACTGCGGTAAAAAAATGAATTAATGGACATTTGGACATTTGCTTTGATTTTCAAACAAACTTTGTGGACAATTGTAGTTTTTTTGAAAAGTACCACATTTTTGACAGCCAACTTGAAGGACATATGATGTTTTAGTAATGTTTTGCAAGAACCGTTGGATGAACCCATAGATAAACAACTGAAAAATACAAATAAATTTCTTGGAAAAACGTAGACCTTTGAGATTTTCCTCCCAGGGTTTTCTATTTTAAACAGCAGCAAAACAACAACTTTTAATAAATAATGGTAGTTGTAGTACAATGAAAGAAATTTTCACTCCACCCGTAGAAAACACGCTAGATTTTCAAAGTAGATGTCAAATACATACTCAGTATACTAATATATTTTTATAATAATTCAAAAACATGTACTCATTCCTAAATCCAAATTTTGGAGTCATACCCCTCTTATTTTACAAATAAATTGTTCCTGTCTCGTTATTTCATCCTTTCCAATATGAAAATCGCTCTCAAAAATATATCATAACATCTACATTGAAAAGTACTTAGTATAACATATTTTGCATTAAATAAATGTCTATACGATCAAAAAAATTACAGTATACTTTAGTTATAATAATCTTATCATTATGAATGAATTATATTCCTTAAAACTATAAATTTTCTGGGATAAACATTTTTTTATTCACATTTTTAAGCAAACAATGTAGTTATATTTATATCATAAGATATACAAGTAGTAAATCAGCTTCCATTACATTTTATGTATCATTGTTTGTTTTACTCCACTAAATATGTTCATCCAAATATACAAATGAATTCAATCTTCATTACTAGATTAGTAATACATACACCTTTGAAACATTGTTATATTTTAAATGATGTTTATTCATAATACTTTCGATAGTTTTTCATTTATTTCCGCTCAATCTTTTAAAATACACGTACAAGCTAAATAATTCACCGCCTTTCAAGCTCATATCGCGAAACTTCAAGGCCTATAATTAGTTGTGTTAATGACCGGTTAGTAGCTGATTTAACAAGTGAATCTGGTTCCCACACGGATTTCTTGGGTTCAATTTCATTGCTGTCTAAATTCTCCATCATTACATCCTCTGCTAATAATGAAGGAAAAAAGAATTTGTCGAATATTTATTCGTAAAACCCAGAAATGTTGTTTTTTTTATTATTTATTTGTCATTATTAATAAATGCATTAAGTAATATACATTGTATTCACCGCTTTATTAATATTACTCCTGATGAAGAAAGCGTCGCTTTCGAAACATGTAGATATCTTTATATAAGTAAATTGGTGAATACAAAGTATATCGTTTTTTACTTCGTAGAACTTAAAAGACTTATTTTTTTAATTTAAAATACGTACAACCAAATTAATAATATTATTATTAAGTTCGGCAAGGATTTTTCTTTTGTATTGCTGTGACACATATTACAGCGATCAAAGCCATTTTTAAAGACGACTTATTTATTGTACATTGTGGCCGAACCATAGTTTTAAAATGACGTTGACCGCCAAAACAGCTGTCACAATAATACAAAATTAAATACCCCCAGAACTTAATAAGAGATTAAAAACTAAATTAAATACCTCCAGAAATAATAACATTATTAAATGTGATTTACTTTAAACAAAATAAAAATAAAATAAAAACAATCTAATACCAAATCCCTAAATAGATTTTCACAATTAAAACCATTTGTAGTTTCATGATATGAGCGTAAAACTCGGAATCGTAATAATATTATGCAGTGATTAGACAACATTAGACGACGTGCAAAGTGTGAAAAGGACAGCGATATAATACGTACAAGCATTACAACGTGGGGGCGCGATAGAGATACCAACACCCTTTTAACACATTGAAAATATTATTTGATCTGATATGATTTTTATTAAAGCCTGTACCACAAGCATTTCCGTAACTTTATACAAAGTGCCATTTAGTTAAACCCGTCATCTAAAATTATTGATGATTTTGGACAAAAATGATTTTTTTCACATCTTTACAAATCGCGGGTCGTTTACAACATCTCAGAAAATGACACTTTTATATTATTTCTTACGCTTTAGTATTAACAAGAATTTACAAGAAAAATACACATTTTTAACATTATAATTTATTTCACATAAATAATTACATCCTTCCCAATTTTTAGCGTAAAGCTTAGAGGGTTATATTTTGGACCAAATATTACAATAATAAACATTATTTAAAAACAAATTATAGTTTTCATATATTTTTTCAATAATTTTAGTTAGCGGTAATTTGGTCTTTATTTTACAGGGATACCTACACATCTTAATATGGTTTTTAATGAAATACAATTATACATTTTCAAAAAATAAAATGGATTGAAATACTCACTCAATTCAAGACAATATAACTGTTAGTGGTGAAGAGGGTTGAAACATTTGTTTCTCGTGTTCCCTAAAAACCCTGAATCATTCAAATCGTAAATAGCGTATCAACAATTCAAATCAATATTCTTTTATCATATGAGTTGCAGAACAAATCAATATTCTTATATCATATGACATGGCAGAACAAAACAATATTCTTTTATCATATGACATGGTAGAACAAAACAATATTATTTTATCATATGACATGGCAGAACAAAACAATATTATTTTATCATATGACATGGCAAAACAAAACAATATTCTTTTATCATATGACATGGCAAAACAAAACAATATTCTTTTATTATTTGATATTGCATAACAAATAAATATTATTTTATCATATGACATGGCAGAACAAAACAATATTATTTTATCATATGACGTGGCAGAACAAATCAATGTTCTTTTACATATGACATGGCAGAACAAAACAATATTCTTTTATCATATGACATGGCAGAACAAAACAATATTCTTTTATCATACGATATTGCAGAACAAATCAATATTATTTTATCATATGACATGGCAGAACAAAAAAAAATATTGTTCTAAGATTTATTTCTCGTAAACAATGCGTTCCAATCTACAATAATGGTTTGTTCTCAAAATATCTACTTGTGTATTTATTTAATAAATTTCTCTTCTGAACAATGTCAAAATACAATAATTTGACGAAAACAGAAGCCTAGTATTTACACTGCGTGGGGATTGTTAATGTAAATGTTTTTTTAATCCCACTCAAGAAAGACTTCATAACAATAGTAGTAATTTAATAAAGCAAACATTTATATAGGAAACCATTTAAGAAACTGGAACATTTCTCCAAAAAGGAACGTAAATATATGTATTATTCGTAAGAATAAAATAAATACATGCACTGGTAGAATAAATTTGCGCTCGAAATTTGATATCTAACTTTGGTATGAAAAGAGAATAATTTTAAGTTTTATTCGATAATGTTGGATAAAATTAAATTACAAGAAACGACTTTAGTATTTACCCATCGTTAGTTTAGAGTTTACTTTAGAAATATTTTAAGCTCTCTATTCACAGGAAAGGGATAAAGCTTGACAAAGTTAAATAAATACTATTCGCCATGGTCTCGTTTAATTTTACATTGGGAAACGCAACCGCTTCAAAAACTCTGGTTTAAGCTAAACTTGAAGGAATGGTTAATTATTACTGTGGTAAATATTTACAGATTCAAGCATCTGTTTTAATTATCTATTCGATGATGAGATTAAATTAATCTAGACGTAATTATTTAACATGTACATAAAAAAAATCACTTGTCCTTTATAGTTTTACACGATAGGTTCTCTTATAACAAATTTCGCATTTCTTTGAATCAATTATGCAAAATCTTTTATAAGTGATCAAGACACTTTGACTATTGTATTTAAAGTGGTCAAGTTTGCTGGTTTGTGGGTATGATTTCTTACGTACAGGGTACTTTCGAAATGTATCACCAAGAGAAGTAACCATACTGCAAGAGGGTTCTTAATGACGAAAACACGGACGGAATTACACATGGACAAAATTACACATAGAGAGAATTACACCTACTAGAATTTCAGAAAAGAATAAAAAATATTTTAATTTTTAGTTAAAATTTTAGAGTGTTAAAGTGTGTGCTAAATAAAATTCATATTGAAAAAAAAAAGTTAGGATGGCGGAAAACCTGCTTAGTTTAGTATTTTGACGGATATGTGAAATATTTATACAAAAAAAAAGTTTTTTTTAAAGTGTGTAATTCCATTAGGTGTAATTCTCTCCATGTGTTATTTTGTCTGTGTGTAATTTTGGAATAAGTGTAATTCTGGTACGTGAAATCGACGCCCGTGTAATTTCCTGATGCCACCGTGTTAGAATGTTATTGAATGACCGCTCTAATTATTCAAGACTCGTTATTACAAAAGAACAAACTGTACAACATAATAATATAACATGTAAATAATCTACCATTTTATATCAGAGCTGATAAGCAAATTAATAGAAAATCTTTTCAGTAGCAAGATCAAAGTGCACGTGTTTTAGGCACTTCCCCTTTCTGCAGACCTTCTTCTTACCAATCCTGCACTTCATCCTTTCAATTCTTGTCCTGGTCTTTTCTTTCCCAAATTTATACCTGATGGAATTATCTCTTCCGAACTTGTAGCGGGGGGTATTTTTGATCCCGATCTTGCACTTGGTGGTTTCCTTGGCAGTTGTGGTCTTCTTCATCCCGTGGGCGATGAAGTCCAGCGACAATCATTTGTCCGCTTGGGCCTTCACGTTCAACGTTGAGTTCTCTAAGGTGTCATTCACGGTCTTGTGCCACATCTCCAAGACCATGCTCCTACGATGCTACTTGAACCTCGAGGTGCCGAGCCAGGGACACCCGATCAGCTGGCATCCGGCAAAGACCAACACCACCAAGAAGATGATTATCAGGATGGAATAAACGATGAAGAGGTGAACCAAGGAGAAAGTGTACAGAGTTTTGTGGCACCAGTGGTTTGGTTCGAACAAGGTCGGTTGGAAGTCTGGCCATTTGATTCTAAGGATCCAGTAGTTGCCCAGGACGAACCAGGCGAGCAGAACTATTGTGAGGGAGATTGCAGCGAGGCGAGGCCCAGTGGAAGGAGGGGATCTGACTGCGAACTGCGTGTAGAGTAGCCAGGCCAGCTTTAGGCCACCGATGGCACCACCCACCACCATATACAGAGGAATGTGCGGCTCGCGAGGACAGTCGCGGTAGAACTGGATTCCTGTAACAAAGATAGAACATAATTTAATATGAGTGCCTAGATAGTGGACAGTTGTATGCTGAACAGAAAACTTTTAGAAGTCAAATAGACAAAGTTAATATCTTTAGTGCTGTGAGAACCATTTTAAATTTGTATAAAATGACCCCCCTGAAATTCAGATTCCCGTGGAAAATGGCACCAGTCTATAATACGTGTATATACTGGATCTATGTGTACGACAAGACCTAACCGATAGACAGCTTGCTTTGTGGTCCGCAGTTCTTGATTCTGTTAATCGAATTTCCCTTCAGTCTCCGTCGATTAGAACTGAATTTTGTCATCAGTGAATTATTCCTATAGGTTCGGATTTCTCCTGCCCAACTGTAAATTTATCTTTCTAACAGGATCTTGTAATACTTAGTGTTTTATTGCAAAATACACTTTAAATGTATTTTTGAAGATTAGTCTAAGTATTTATATAATATGTAAATTATAATTTTCCTGTAATAAAACTGAATATCTTTTCAAACATTATTGTTTTCTTCTTTTTTGTAATGCCTACCTTAATTTATTGAAACGTTTTCTTCAGTTTGTTTAACCTATTAAGTAACTAATAATTACGTGACGATGACGTAAGTAAACACTTTTGTGGGAGTAATTTTAAGTGAGAATATTGTCTAGTTATTAGATTATGGCCAACTTGCGGTGAAATTTCACTGACATAAATAAATAGTTCTGTATTATTATTATGTTTTTTTTAATGTTAAGCCTACACTCATAAAAATACTAGGTGATTCAATGACCTCATCTCTATTTGACTGTGTTTAATATCGTAATTCGGATTTTCATATTGATCTGATTTCAGTCGATGTTCTAAAGAAAAATGGAAGTTTTTGTGAAGTTCGGATAATAAATTTATTTAGCTTTGATTGCTTTAATGAATACGTGTTTATTTTAAATTTACCATGCTGATTTGTTTCGTTAAAATGGATAATTAATTTCTTATTAAAGTGCAATAATTAGACGTTTGTATTTTACTCTGAAGACATTAGGTTTATTTATTTTTTATATTCACAGAGCAAATATATATTTTTTTAATGTTTTACACAGCGTTTTAAAGCACTTGGTAGTTTCAAACAATTAGAATAAAACAACTGGAGTTGAATAATTGAAACACCATTCCTATTTTCAATCTGTGTTGCTCAGTCATACAAATTAATTACTTCGCCGATTATATTTGCTAATTGTTTAACCGATTAATGTATTTCCTTGCTCGCGAAATTGTGCTTACTAAGAAAGCATGTTCCTGTATTGGCATAAAACCCCCAGCACGGAGTAAATGGCACCTCAGCCCGGAGGCATGCTTCAGGTCTCTAATTATTTTCTAATTCTCAAAATACAAAACATGCATAGTCATCTTGTGTTAGTAGAAACTAGCAAACAAACATTTCCTCGCTAAATCAAATAATTAAAAAAAATAAACATTGGAATGAGAGAGGATTGAACCTTGAACCACCACCAAATAATCAGACCATTTTTCACCACCAATAGGGCGACAAATTTAGAATCCATAACTGAAAATAACAGTTGCATAATTTTGATATTCGAATATTACGTATATGTGGGTAATTTTACCATCCTATTTCGAGTTACGTATGTTGTATAAATAAAAATCATTTGTACATCTGCCATCTTGGGAATTATAATGAAACTTTTTAAAATTCGGAGTTATCCCGATATTCCTACAATAAACCATTGTATCTAATAGATGACGTTTATGCAGTTTTGTATTAAATTTCAAGGCGTTGTTACATTAGTCGTTAAATGCTATGCTATAAAATTGAAATAAATTTACCCTAGTGATAAGCATGTTATATTTGTTTTGTAAATACTACGTGAAGAACACTTTTATCACATCGCGATGATACAAAAGTTCAAAATAACATCAAAATACTATGGCTAATTAAGCATGAAGATGAAGAAATCACTAAAATTATGAAGACAACATAAGTGTCAGTAACACCAACACAACAACCCACAGTCCGTTTCGGAACAGGAATTTCTAATGGGGAGGACTATGAATATAAGAAACTATTGTAATATACTTATTCTTAAAATTGTAATAGTATTTATTAACAAACAAACCATTTATGAATAACAATGATTGATGTAGTTAAATACTAATTTCTCCGCGTATCTTCTACCCCACGAAACTGTTATAACAATGGTTATACGATCTTTTAAAATGGTTCAAACAATGTGGTTGCTTTCCATTTTGAGTTCAATTGTGATTTTCAGTTTGAGCAAGAATTGAGATACACTATCCAAACGATCGTCCTTGTTCACATACGGAAAAGAGCTAAAAAGGAAAGTTAACGTATTAAAACTAATCAAGTCAATCTCGAGAATTCTATCGTTGTTAATAAATTGAAAAAAAAAAACTGATATATTGAATTGGAGTGAAGTGTATCCTGAAATTTCTTTTGGTTGAATAGCATAAAAAATCTAACATATTATTTTATGGTGCATTACAGGGAAAACATAATATTTTGGTGAAATTCATTAGACACGAGAAATTAAAACAGTTGTATTATTATTAAATTAATTTAAGTCAATTTAAATCAATTATTTTCTTTTGTTTTTTTAGAACATTACGAAATTAAATAATTTCATAACGATTTTAAAGATATCCATTAATATATATGCATATTATTATATTTCAGGATTTATAACAGTGTACATAGTATATAGACGCATTGTTTATGGCGGGAGAAAAAAGAAGTGATAAAAACAGATAATAATACAAACAGTAGATATTATAGAAGACGCAACAAAGCTAGCTGTTTAAACTCGGCCCTAATTGATACGAAATATGACAATATTCGAAGTAATTCTAATTAACAACACGATTGCCATCCCCACCGACATTATCATTGGCGATTTTAGGTCTATTTATATCTACCAGCAGCGCGCAGAGCAGAGGAGTACAGTGCAGGAACGGCACAGACGCGAGTATTCACATTATACCGTGCAGCACAGACACAGCACAGACGCCAGTACGGCTGTCAACTGAATGTAAGCGTCTGCCACAATATGTTTGAGAATTTTATAATCCTATTCCCATGTTTATTATTATTTTATAACCTAAATTCCCCGACAATTTAATGAATTTATCGTTATCCATCTCCTCGGTTTTAGCAATATCTGCATCTAATGACGTAAACTGACGAAGATGGCGGTACTAATGCTATATGTTCATACTAACTGCGCAGGCGCCGACCTCACCATCGGCCACCTTCACGTTGACACTGCGGCGCTGGTTGATGTTTTTACTTATTTATTTAAAACACATATTATTTCATTAAAATGTAAGAAACCTTTGATTGCCCAACTGGGAATAAATCCCATTTTAGGACAGTCAAATTGACAAGTATAGATCGTATTAAGTACCATTATACTAAAATAGAAGGGAAAAAAAGCTAGTATTGGCATAGTATGGTAATACTCGTATGTCTAGAAAAAGGTATCAAGAGTTATGAAAAATGGTACAGAAAAAAACAATTATGTTTACCAAATAATTTGAGTATATTATAGTAATTAATAAAGAATAATAATAGTTCAAAGAGATAAGAAACAAAATCATACGAGTAGAGTAATGGTTTACGTATCCCAGATACTTTGAGTATAGTATAATAGATAAGTACTTATAAAGAGATGAGAAAAACAAATATTATTAAGTAAATAATTATGTATATGTGTTTAATAGGTACTGGTTGGTGCTATGAGGAAAAAAATGCGTTTAACATTGAGTACTAAAAAAAAGGATAAAATTGAGTTACGTATCACTCAGATTTATGAGCCGACCTTTGAATGGACCGAAAGTCCTACAGGCCGAAAGATTTAACGTTCTATGCTGTCGGTGACGGAGGTAGCCATCTAGAGCATAGAAATTAATGCTCTCCATGATAGACGAGTTTTCAAACTATCCAAACTAGTCAAAAATTTGCATTTAAAATGTAAAACAAGGATTAACTCATTTCTCCATTTGATCTTTAAAAGATCTTAAGATGCGTAAGTCCTAAAATTACACTATTTTACTTACAACATAAGAAATTTAATACAAGTATCATTATATTTTGCCAGAGCAAAATTACCTTTGACGCGTTAATGGTCAGCATTCGAAAATTCACACTTTGTACGTTGCTAACTCAAGAAATACTACAAAAGATTTATCAATAAATTTAATTTGGATAATTAAAAAGGTATAAAGTTACAAAAGACAATATTCCTCAAACTGTAATCTTTTAAATTGTTTTGTAATACGTACTGGAATTCTAAGTAAACATTTGTTTTCAAACTTCACATATTTTTATACATTTTGGAATGTACGACTCATAGGATTTAAAGATTAGAGTTTGAGGATTTTCGTCTTTTTAAACCTTGAATATTTTTCTAACTACCCATATATAATTAACAGGATAACCATTTGTGGTATTACTTGAGTTAGCAACCCGCAAACTGATGTTTAAGTTCATTTTTGAGAGCTTGCCTTTAATACATGTTTTATGGCCTTGAAAAATAAACTTGAATACTAAAGATTTGTCTCTCCTTCCCAAGAACAGCAAATAATTTAAGTGGGGCTTCTTTCTCCAAATGCCTTCGAATTTCATCAATTTAAGTGCTATTCATTATTTCAGGAGTGCCCACCTACAAAAGTTGAGAGAAAGTTCCGCTTGATATTCGAGACAAGTCTGGCTTCGTCCTAACCGCTAACGAACCCCGCACCGGGATCCGTCTTTCAACAATATTCACTTCCACACTTATCCCCAAAACCACCTCAACCCTGGCCAGGACACTGAATATAGTATATACGAGTATTATATATTCTACCTTAAATAACTACATTCTTCATTAAAATATTTTGATATGTTTTAATAAATTATGTTTTTTAATGTAAAATGGCTTATAACACGATATGGTGGGAAGAATTCATAATGTATTTTTACTTTTGAAGAGATTTAATTTCCAATGTACATTTGTTACTTAATATTCGTAATTTTCTGCCTATTTCATAGTATTAATAACGTTAGTGTCGAAACCGGTAGCAAAATATTATTAAGTAATAAATAAATATTGTAAAAATACTAGCTTGGCGCCCTCGTGGCAGCCGGCTGCGTTTTGTAGTCGCTCCCGATTTACCTTGGAAGGATCGGGAAGTTATTAATTTTCCCGGTGTAAAAATAGCATAAAATAACCGCAATAATTTTTGGGTTACATTTATAAAAATTAAATAATTTTAGTGCTGTCGTTTCGAGCTTAAATCAAGTTTATAATAAAAAGCCAAATATTTTGAGTTGAAATCTGCTTCGTTCTTCCGAATTAACGCATTAGACATCGGTCACATCCTTAGAGTAATAATACATCTGGCGGCGGTCGGTCGAACACGTGAACTAGTAAAGTGCGGTGGTTGTAAAAAATATTGTATACAACCGGGAAGTGAACCCCAACAAGAACACCAGCTGGGGCGAGAACGAGCCTTTACCTACGTCATTGAGATAGTGGCCAAGTACCTCAACAAGCACGACTTTGACCTAATCTGCCGTGTGCATCAGGTGGTAGAGGACGGGTATGAGTTCTTTGCCAAGAAGCAACTGATACTGCAGGGAATTCGATAATGCAGGAGCAATGATGTCAGTGGACTACACGATGAAGTGCTCCTCCGGATCCTGAAGCCGGCTAACAAGCGCCTGGCGTACGTGCAGACCAACACCAATCCGACCCCTCACGCCACCAGGGGCGTAACCAAGACAAAGAAGATTTTGAGGGCCCTCTGGATAAATCCCACCGGCCACCATCCTCCCCCGCCGCACCACCCTTTTAAGAGTGTTCTGTGTTATTTATCCTAAAAATATGGATAAAAATTCTTTGTCTTAGCTTAAATACATTATTGAATATAATGGACACAGTCACTCTATCATTTGTATTAGCGTCTTGCAATATATCGTCAGGAATAAATACAGTTAGCTTCTTTTTTTTCAATTTAACATTAAATTTAGTTTTGATAATTTAACTTCATCTCTTTATGTGGTCTATAAATAATGTGTAATGATGGCCTGTCCAAAAAGAGAAAATAAATGTTAAAAAAAAAAAAAAAATAAATAAATAATAATAAATTCGTACAATAGACGTAATAAAAGAATGATATAAGAATAGGAAGTAATATTTGTACAGCGCCCTTGAGGTGATTTCTCACAAAAGCGGCGCTATAAAAATCATCCGATTATTATTATGATTATTATTGTAATTAAAACTCCACAATAATAAAAAAAAAATGATAATATAATTAATGTTCAAGAAATACAAAAGATGGAAACTTATATTAATAGGCGGCCAACTTGATTCTCTGTCCTGGCCTGCATTGAAGTGGTTTTGGTTTCACTGTGTATCGAGTTTTATAAGCAAAAATCCTGTAAATTCCTCAAACATGCTGTGTTTTTGCTAAAACTCGAAATTCGACGTCATTAATTCCTTTTCATAGTTTGGAAATACGCCAAACACCCGAACAACATTTGTACACAATTGACACTCGCCACATGATGATGGGCCGTAGAAAGGTAATTAAGGTCATTCCACAGAATAATCTCATATAAATAAGAGGCCAACTTGATTCAACGTCCTGGCCTGGGTTGCGGTGGTTTTACTTACCCCGGGTACATGTTATAAGCACTCTCTTCCACCCCTAATTTCAGACATTTCCTAGATCCTCGGATCAGATTGGCAGATAAGGCTTTCATCTTCAGATAAAGGGGAGTAACTTTGCGATATTCAAATTACTCTAAACTGTCAGATGGCAACTTATTTCAAAGTGCTTCACGAAAGGCATCTTGTAGATCACAAGAGTTGGGAAATTTTCAGCAGACTTTGAGAAAGTCTCACGCGGTTGAGAGCATACACCGTGAAAAGGAATATAATATGACGATTTTTGAGGTCCTATATCGTTTGCTCTCAGGAGTTCAAGGTTTCAGCGTTCTAGTATCTACTTTAATCAATAATTTTAGTATATATCCGAGATACTATGACAATTCAAATGTCATTTTATTTGTTAGAAAAACAAACAATTTTTTTAATTTAAAGGAAAATCAAATTATGTAAATCGTATGCATTCTCCTTATTTATTTATGTTATTACTAACTGGTGTGTACCCAGCCTTTTTTTTAAACAAAGTTATGAAGCGGTGAAATCTTGCTTGCCATTTGGGTGCCATAATTGATGTGACAGCGTAAATAATTATCTCTAAACAAAGAAACATTCATTTTTTAATTTTATTTCTTTCCAGGCATTTATTTTTCAAAATATTTCTAAATAATAAAGTTTTTAAGTAGGTACCTACTTTTGTTTTCCATTTTTAAAATATTCTGCTAAAACAAACCTTCTTCTTTTAAATATGTACTCTGTGGCTAACTAGATTGTTATGTTTATGGGCTAACCTCTACACAATATGGCGGGTTCAATATTTTCATACTAATTTTAAAACGTTATAGCAACAGTTTAACATACTGAATTTCATTTAAATAACTTTCTGAACCATTTTGGCACTAATAAAAACAAACTGTGCTATTTTCAGTGAAATCGGTGGAGCAATTTTTGAGAAAATTGAGAACAGACAGACAAACAATAATTCACTTTTATATACAGAGATAGACACAAAATAGCATATTAGTTACAGTAATTAAAATTGAAATTAAAATTACGTAGCGGGTACCTATGACATATTTCTTTGTAATTTCTGATTTATACATATATTTACCGGGCAACATGTATTAAGTGTGTGTGTATGCGTGAATGTATTTGAATGTGTGAGAAGTGGCGATCTACATATATTATAGAAGTGATGTATGCGCACTGAGCAGTTTATGTTGTATGAATGTATATATATTCGTATTTGCATGATGCAGGTAATGTTATAATTTATTTATACGCGTTGCAGCTACTCATAGAAAAAAAACACTTTACTTACCTGACTGAGACTTGATGCATACAACAATACAATGGTAATAGATTGGTCTAAGAAAAAATATTTTTAAATAATGTTGGAAGTAAATTTCCAAAGACAGCAGTAGAAAGATTTTACGAGGTTTTAATTTGATTTGAAGTAAAATAGTACAGGTAAAAAATTTCAACTGTAAGTACACACAGAAAAATAATTTTAATTATCACGATTATTCTCTGAGTAAATCACTTTTAATCGAAAACATTAATGATTCATTTTGTGCAAGATAAAAATAAAAAATGGGTGGGGTTCATAAAGTCGTTTCAGTAAAACGTCTTAATGTGGCCTAACCATAGTTTAAGAGTGGTTTTGAACGCCGAAACAGCTGTCACAATGAAAAAACTAAGTATTTGCAGAACCTAACAGTACAGTTTTTTAAATGGAGTTAGTGGACTACGAATTAAACACAATAACTTTGAGTTAAGAAGACATAGGGTACTGCTTTTTGTAAAAAATGTTTGAATTATAAAACAAATGATTGATCTTTATTTTTTTCTAATTAGACAGTTTGATAATGCTTTCTGAAGGCGAAATAGCTGTCATACGTAAAAATAATTACGTTGCATAGCTTTTTTGTAACTAAACCGTTAATTAAAGTAAATAATGATAGTCATTATCGTATTTTTAAAAACTTTAAATTATTAAAATATCTCGTTGCTTTAATTTTCACTTATTAAAACTATAATATCAAATATTTGAACTCTTGGTTGTATTATCTATCGGGTCATGTCAAGAGGTCTGTACAATAAACAGTATATAATATTAACGCGAATGGAGCATGGTATGTGTACCAAGTTGAATGAGGGTCCAATATCTCTGTTTACCCCAGCAGGGAAATGGCTCGATGGTTAGTTAGTTAGTCGCCTGGAAATATCAGCCTTTGCCCGCCGGCCATCGAAATAGATGCGAATATTCCCTATTGCAAAAGGCCTGGATTTTGTAGCCGAAAATGCAAACCACTGCTCTACGAAACGTTTAACGACAGTTCAGAGCTTATCTTAGTTTTGCATTCAAGTCCAAATAAAACCACATCCTTTGGGAAGTTTAACCCTGCAGTGCACAGGGAAACAACAAAAAAATCATACATTTAACGATTTTTTTTTTAATTCATGTAAGTACAATAAAAAAAATACTTTTATGTCGATGGAAACGACAATTATTCCATCTTTTTATTTAAAGAATTAAGTACAATGTGCTCATGGTAATGCGCAAAAACTAATATCGTCGCATGTGCCGTTCTGCCGGTAGCGGAAAAATTCAGACCTTAAAGTCATTCAACAACCATTCTGTGGCGATTATCTTAAAAACTTTAACTTCAATCTCGACCGTCAGTCAACTAAAAGGTGATTTTTAAATCTTAGAATTCTTATTATCATTATTATTATTTCAATACATATAATTCTTGTTATTTTCATTATTCTTATAATTTTATTATTATTATCCGTATTGTTCTTATTATCCTTAATATTATTAAATTCTTATGACACTTAAAATCCTTTATTTCTTATTATTCTTATAATTCTTATAATTCTCATTATTCTTATAATTCTTTTTACTTATGTATTTTTCCTATAATTTGTATTATTCTTATAACTCATTGTGTCTCGAGCAAGTAAGCAGTACTTATCATATTTTCATTGCTATACGAGTTGTTAGCATCTCAAGAATGTAAAGAAAAAATATGTATACATGTGTTAAATAAATAAATTAAAAATATAAATGTATATTTTCCTAGCCCAATGGTCGAGAGCGTCAGGTTTGTCTTAATCGTGTGATTTTATTCATGGTGTTGAAAATAAATACGGGTAGAATCTTGCTATTCTTATTATTCTAATCATTCTCATCCATCTGATTATTTTAATTCTTATAATCCTAATTATCCTTATACCCTCATTATCCTTAAAACACTTATTTTTTCAATTTTTTAAAATATTACTTACTATTATTATCCTTCACATATTATTCCCATAAGTTATTATTCATCTTATAATTCTAATTAGAATCCTTAAAACGTTATATTATTTTTTTAAATAATTTTTACAATTCATGTTATTCTTTTAAGTTTTGTCTTCCCATAATTCCTAATAATCTTATTACACTGATTGTGCTGGTTATTATATTTATTCTTGTTCTACTATTTTTTATTATTATTATTCTCTTCTTATTCTTCAAATTATTATTTTAATTCTAATTATTCTTATTATAATTCTAATTTTTTTTTATTATTTTCATAATTCTCGTTTTTATTGTAATCCTCATTACATCAATTAGCCTCTTCATCCATTTTATCCTTCTTATTCTTATTTTCATTATTTTACTAATTTGCCTTATTTTCTTTTTTATCCTTATTATTCTAATTATCCCTATTATCCATATTTTCCATATTATCGTTATTATTCTTATTTTCTTATTATCTTTTTTATAGTTATCTTTATTGTTTTCAATTATTATTATATCCCTATTATTATTGTATTTTTGTTATTTTTTGTAATTGTTGTAATTCTTATAATTATCGTAGTTCCTATAATTCTTCTTTTATCTATAATTATTAATTTACTCGTAATTCTTATATTGTTTATACTTATCATTTTTCTTATAATTCTTATTTTACATTCAATATATATATATACATTCTAATTTTACTTATTAATTACTGTTTACATTCTTAATATTATCCTTTTTTTCTTGTAAATCTTATCATTCTTTTAATCTTTATTATTCCCATTATTCTTATTATTCTTACTTATTGTACTTATTATAACACTTGACACTGCCGATTGTAGTAATTTAATCCGCGAAAATTAACGTATTTTTTCTGATGATCATATTAAAACAAATTATAAAAAATTTTGAAATGGAACGAACCCAAAAATACAAAACGAAATTTGCTCTAAGGTTACTAAGCAAACGGCAAATAAATTGAGTAGTTCACCTGAATACGGTAAAGCGATGAAATAGCGTATACGTTGGAATAGTACAAGCACTATAAAAATCAGACGTCTTCGTGTTATTTTCCAGGAAATCAAGAAAATAAGCAATACATTCAACTGGAATCACGAGTAGCGAAAATACACGCCCACGATTTCTCAATAAATTTGTCTTCTTGTAAATAGCTGTTAGACATAAATGACCTCTTCATAAATGAAATACTTCGATATTCGAAAATTGGAGTTTAAATTGTAAATATAAGTCTTTTTTATGTAAAAATCTTAACAACATTCATATGTTTTTCTGAATAAATCCATGATAATGTACGACTAATTATTTTTAAATTATTTTAATAATTAATTAACCTTTGTGTATTTATAAAGTATCGGTTTTTCACGGCGGCTTCATATGATGTTACCTAATTATTTATTTATTTACATCCTCTACAGATTTTTACATGGACATCACAAGTAATATTGAAAAGGTACATATGTATTATAATAGATAACATAAAAAGAAACAACATAATTCGACACTTTTATCCAGAGTTAAATAGTTTCAAATAACGTAGCTCAACTTGATGAAAAAAAAGTACTAATGTATGGTTATACTGAAACATCGATGTGCCAAATATGTCAACAACATCCGTCGCATAGGGGAATAATATTTCGATGCTGAAGTTGAATTGTCACAATAAAATGGTGGGTTTTGTCTTGTCCTACCAGGTATGTTACATGAAAAGCGATCGAATATATTTCAGGGGTAGAAAACATTGAATTAGTTATCTTAAACAAACATGTTAAATCGGAAATAATTCGAATTTTAGGTAAATTTAATAAATTTATGTACTTGAATATTATAAATGAATTAAACATTATTTTGTATTTGCCACTTTATTAATATACACAGATATCTACATGTTTCGAAAGCGATGCTTTCTTCATCAGGAATATATAAAATACAAAAAATAATAATGTCAAGTATATACAAATGATAAACATAGAACACAATAATGTAAGAATAGACAAATTATAAACATAAACAAAAATTGATTACAGTAGGTAAGTAATTAATCAAAAATGTTAACAAAAACAATATTTAAAACATTGAGTAACAAATTTGTATGAGAAATTAAAGAAGAATTTTTTTCTTCTTTATTTTAATATGAAAATAAATTCAAAGGATAGCTATTTAAAAATAATTAATTAAATTTAATTCACTATTAACGCTTTTTCTGATTTCTAAAATTGTAAACCGGTTGTACTCATGTATGTAAAATTTTTAAACCTTTATTTATAATCAAAAGAATGATTGGTTTCTAAAACATCGAATCTATGAAGAAAGCATCGCTTTCAAAACCTGTAGATATGTGAATTTTAATAGCGTGATGAATACAAAATAATTTTTAATTGATTTATTAATAATGACGCCACAAAATGAACACCAATCTGTTGAAGAAATTGTAGATCAATATTAGTTCAAATCCTGGTCGCTACTGTTTGTATATTTAAAACGAATAAATTTATCTCTCAGAATGACGCCGTTGAATTGAAAATCATGTTTCACAGTGCTCTCACGCAAACAAAAAAATTGTATTTAGAGGGGGGTGGGGAAATACCTGGTTATTCAGATCTGGTCACCAAACACGGCTAAAAGCCATTTCAAGCAACGTTTCAATTCTGAATGGTGGTCTTTCACCAGGGCGATACTGAGAGTATCTTCCACTCTGGAACGTGCGCAAATATACTATATATATTTTTTAAATGAATTAATTGTGAAACAATACAAATTAATTAAATAAAAATTACTTGCGCACGCCGGGATTTGAACCCGCGACCTTCGGATTCGTAGTCGAGAGCCTTACCCCTCGACCATGGAGGCCGTTGTTAACAAAACATGAGTTTCACTACTCGACAGTCACGTGTAGGTAGGATCGTGGATCTCTGCAATATTCAGGAAGAAACCCTATCAACCGACATCAAATTTGAGGAAAAATTTTGTTGTTTTAATTTATAGTTTCTTCATTCTAATTATATTTTAGCGTATAAAAAGAAATTATTTATTTATTGTCAACTACTTTTGTAATATGATATCTTCAAATGAAAACAAAATTAATAATTGTTTTTAATTTAAATTAATAATTTTAAACCATAATGGGAACAGAGCTGGAATGTTTGGAAATATGTTAAAATTTGAGATATTATTGAAATATTAACGTCACTAAAAACGTTGCTTTTCATTGCGCATTATGTTGTTACTAAAATAAATCAATAACCATGAAAAGTTTATTATTTAGATGCAATAAAAATTTTAAAAAAAATTAAGTTTGTTTGGCATCAGCTAAATAAAAATGGATTGATAAAATGAAAGGATTAACAAAATTCTCAAAAACTTCAAAAGCATTTTTCTCAAAACTATTTAAAAAGCGTATGAGCCTCTTTGGTTCTCAGCGCCTCAAATATAGTTTCAATATTAAATTTATTTTCCCTGAAGTACCATTTTGAACTCACCTACGGCCATAAACCCATTTTGAAAATAGAATTGTGTAAAGTAATGATATTTTTATAGTTATTGTATCTCAAGGGTTAAAACAATTGTGGTTTGAGTCGGAGTAAACAAATATGTGTATATTCCATTCGGAAATCCACCACACACAGTGGGTGCCGACATAATATCAGCTGTTAGCGTTATCATGTTGTGTGGTTCCAACTCAAACAATTCAGGATGTAAATAATTCGGCATTCTCACTCCTCTTGTTATTTATAAAATTAATAGTATGAATACAGATTTAAAATCTCAGGCGGAGAGAAATCCAGATGATACTTGATTTTATTTTCAGTTTAAAAATATTAAATAAATTACGAATAACTTATTGAAAACCTTACCTTAAAGAAAATATGCCATAGATAATGACACAGAAAATAAAAATATAACTTGCGGGAATGGGACCGAACATAATTAGATCTTAATAACTCAAATGGTCCCGATAAGACTAGAGCAGTGATTCCCAAAGTGGTCTATATCGACCCCCAGGGGTCTATGGCAACCTGCAAGGGGTCTACATCAGCGAAAAAAAAATTTGAGGGTCCATGAAATGAAAATGGGGGTCCACGATAGTGGATCTCAACATACACTGACAGTACCTATTTACTTAATTAATTTGTGTAGTTTCACAATTAATTGATTTAAAAAATATATATAGCATATTTGCGCACGTTCCAGAGTGGAAGATACTCTCAGTATCGCCCTGGTGAAAGACCACCATTCAAAATTGAAACGTTGTTTGAAATGGCTTTTAGCCGTGTTTGGTGACCCGATCTGAATAGCCAGGTATTTTCCCTACCTCCCTCTTCCCCTTCTCCTTCCCCTCCCCAATACCTTCAGCCTCACAACATTCCCCAATTGGGGATGCAATAGTCTTACTGGCTCCAGACGGTTGGGAGCAGTTGGGACTCTTGTGCGGTACTCATATAAAAAAAGGTAAGTAGGGGGTCTACCAAAAACCGTAAAACATGGCAAGGGGTCTACGACACAAAAAAGTTTGGGAACCTCTGGACTAGAGGATTTGTGTTCATGTAAATAAATTTTTAAATGTTTTATTTTTGATATTATTGTAACAACTGTTTCGGCGTTCAAAGTCATTGTCAACATCGAAACAAGTGTCACAATAATAACGAAACTGAAATACTTGCGAAACTTAAGAGGAACCGCTGCGCTGCCTGTTTCATAAATAACTTAATTTTGGATTTGAGGCCAAAATACCCATTCGAACAGAATGATACATTTTTTTAATTAAAGGTTTAGTAAATATCTAGTACGTATGATAAGTATTTATTTATTTTTGTTTTAAATTATGAAGTATAAGCTATTAAAAAAAAAGTAGAAAATTATTTGCGGGTGTACAGTATTTTTTTTAAAATTATAATATTTGCTATGTAAATACGATTACGTAAATAAAAAAATATAAAAACAAACCATTTAAAAAATAACGTTTTTCCAGGTCGATGTTTTAAATTATATACGGCAATTTTGTGTTCCAGCGTAAATTGGTCGTTTTTAATTTAATTTAAAGTCCACTATAATGTTATAAGAAAATTTTATTTTAAATTTCATTATATTTTCAAAGTAGACGGAGTAAAACTTTTTTTAAATCACTGTTCGCCTCTAAATAATTGTTAAAGGTGCCTCTAAAATCGCGAAAAATCAATTCCTTTAATGGCCTGTATTTCATAATGTAAAACAAAAATAAATAAATTACTTCTAATCCGTATTAAATATTTACTCTGCTTTTTGATAAAAAAGGTCATTAGATTTAGGTGAGTATTTTGGCCTCAAATCCAAAATTAAGTTTTGTATGTAACAGGCCGCGCAACCGTTCGTCTTAATAAAACATTTTAAAATTTAAACCATTTCAAATAATAAAAAAATTGATGGTTGTACGAATAAACAAAATAACAATAAATGTAAAAATTTTAAAATTCGCTTATTACTGTTAACGCATTATACTTACTTGTTATTATTTATATATTTTTTATTATTATGTACCTACTTATTACTACTTAGTCTTTTTTTTCTTTTTATGTCATACCACGCAAGAGTCCCAGCTGCTCCCAACCGTCTGGAGCCAGTGAGATTATCGCATCCCCGATTGGGGTATGTTGTGAGACTGAAGGTATTGAGGAGGGAAAGGAGATGGTGGAGGAGAAGGTTGGGAAGTATCTGACTATTCAGATCTGGTCACCAAACATGGCTAAAGCCATTTCAAGGAAAGTTTTGATTCTTAATGATGGTCTTTCACCAGGGCGTACTGACAGTATCGCCTAGTCTGGAAAGTGCCGCGAATATACTACATATTGTATTATTTTTTATTAATGTTAATTGTGAAATAATACAATTTAATCGCATGAAATTTTTAAGCGCAGGCCGGGATTTGAACACGCGACCTCCGGATTCGTAGCTAAGGATCATAACCACTCAACCACGAATAGTGACTTTTTAATGTTTGCTAATTATTATTTTGTTATTATTACTTACTGATTATTATTAATTACCTATTATTATTTATTTATTCTCTTTCTTGTTAACAAAAATATGGTCACCCTATGATTGTGGCTAAATGGAGCTACCACATACTTCGTGATACTTATTCGGATTGCAATGAAATTATTATTGCTGTCATCTATAAATGTACTTCCAAACTTACTGTCGATTTTATAGTTTAAAGGTCTTTCGTGTTATGTTTTTTGTTTATGTTTTTATGTATCGTTTTACTAAATTATAAAGTTACTCATTTCAATAGAGTACTCTCCTAGAGAGATGAGTTGCTAATATTTTTGATTTCGCTTTTTCAAACGATGAATAAATAAAAATTTATTAGTACATAAATGTGATCGAGTGAGTCAACAATGTTATCCAAAGTTTTGTGGATATCGGTGTTTACTTCAGTGCAATCAATACTATTATATTAACGTGTATACCTATCTATCTAGTGACATTAGATACACTCAAAACAAAATTGCATTTAAAATTAAGAACATTGATCACCTCCAGCCTGTCTATCACGAGTATTTCGTATTTGATAATGTGTATATATTTATGTGTGTTTAAGTATATATGTACTGCATATACTCGTATATGTTTACATAGGCGTATTCTACTCAATTCTCATTTGTTTGTATTGCTATATTTTTATTAGTATCTATGTAAAAAATTGTACAAATAGCAATAAATACATAGCACAATTAGTAAAAGGCATATTATATAAAGAGTATATAAGTTGAATGCAAATAATATAGAGATAAAGTCACAGTGTCCACAGTCCTCCTCAATAGGGTTTCCTTTTCTGAGGCAAACTGCACTTTTTGCTATCGTTGTACTAAATATCTAGTTGTCTTAAATTGTCCTAATAATGTGTGCGAGTTAGTTATAGCCCAATTCACTCAGCCATGTTTTGAAGGTAGTTTGAAATGTATTCATTTCTCTCATTTTTTATTTATTTATTTGGTAGAGCTTATTATACGGTATATCATATTTTTGTTTAAGTGAAATTCAACTGTTTCAAATTCATTTAAATCATCTATGTCTTTAAATTATTAATTTGTACTAAATTGAAATCTATTAATCATTTTCATAATATGTATGGTATATAATAACATAGGTGAAAAACAATTCTTGTAAATCCCCATTTCAACACAGGCATCAAAACCAAATATTTATATATATATATATTAGGTAAATAAAAATTAAAAAAAAAATTTTTTTCGAAGGAAGCAAACACTTTGGGGTGTGACATTATATATTAAATGAAAAACACAATTTGTAAAACACCACTTTTATTGAATTAATAACCGTCGCCAACCAGGTTTCGCTTCACCGAAGCTTCGTCAGGGCTTATTATTAACTAAAGATAATTAGATACAGGCACATATATATACATAAAACAATGAGTGAAAGAGATATAAAATGAAAGAAAGAGACACATATAGAGTGGAAGAGGAGACATTATTTAGGGAGGATAAGTGGGGGGGGAGGAAAAAGGAGGGGGGGAAAGGGGGGGAAACAGCTGAGATTACCGGAATAAATTAAGTATGGGACTATTAGTTAAATTAATTTGGTTATTAATAATGTTTAAATTATTATTAACTGCTTTTTTGATCTCGAGGGCTTCTAAATTGTTTAATCTTATTCCAATTCCATTTTTATGTAACTTTAAACATGTAGCTTTAAATAACGGATATGATATAAAACTAATAGACAATATTCTGAATAAAAAATTAAAACAAATAGCATCAAATAAATTTCTCTTCAACAACTCTAATAATTTAAACATTAATCAAACATTCCAATGGCGTAGAGTCCTTTATACAAATAACTTTTCTTCTTTGAGCGTTAAAAAATTCCCACCTGAAATAAAACCCGCTTTTTATACGAATAATCATTTAGGTAAATTCTTAATTTATACCAAAGATAATGATGATAGACTAAGCCACTCGGGCATATATCAACTTAATTGTAAAGATTGTCAGGCTTTTTATATCGGTAAAACGGCCCGGAACGTCAACGTAAGAGTAAAAGAGCACTTACGATGTCTAAATAATAATGCCGTTTCAGAATTCGCAAATCACTTAATAGAATCAGATCACTCATTCGATAAAGACTCGGGTATTAAAATATTACATAAAAATGGAATTGGAATAAGATTAAACAATTAAGAAGCCCTCGAGATCAAAAAAGCAGTTAATAATAATTTAAACATTATTAATAACCAAATTAATTTAACTAATAGTCCCATACTTAATTTATTCCGGTAATCTCAGCTGTTTCCCCCTCCCTTTCCCCCCCCCTCCCTTTTCCTTCCCCACCCCCACTTACCCTCCCTAAATAATGTCTCCCCTCCCACTCTATATGTGTCTCTTTCTTATATCTCTTTCACTCATTGTTTTATGTATATATATGTGCCTGTATCTAATTATCTTTAGTTAATAATAAGCCTTGACGAAGCTTCGGTGAAGCGAAACCTGGTTGGCGACGGTTATTAATTCAATAAAAGTGGTGTTTTACAAATTGTGTTTTTCATTTAATATAAAAAATATTCTTGTATTGCAGGAATTCCGGATTCAGGGTGACAAATTAATCAAACCATTTAATTAAACCGATAATATTCCAACATGTCAATAATGAAATATTCATTTTTTTAATGAAAAACTTATTTGTTTTCAATGCTCTTAACATCGAAATACTTCTGATAAGTCGACGACTTTTTATTGATTATTGCATAAATTATCAAAAACGCTAAATCTTAACCGATATTTTGCTGGAAAATTCTTACGAATATTTTGTATCGTACTGAATATGAAAAGTTTTTGGTTGCGCTGGTTGCAGTTCAACGTGGATAGCCTTATAGTTGATTTGCTCAATAATATGTATCCTTATAAATCTACCCAATTGTAATCCATGCCTAGTCCATCGAATTTACCCGCATCATTGTCCGCTGTGATTTCGTTCACTTCGCATTAAATCGCACCCGAAACCCGCTGCAATATTCGTATTGTGTTCGCCACCGCCGTGGTATTTGTATTGTGTAATCCGCCGTAGATGAATATCGTTTGTGTTTTTCATGTTGTTATTTATTATTATTTACTAATCTGCTCAGTGCATCGGCAGCCTAAGAATATGCTTATGGAGAAGCAAGGATCAGTAGTTAGTCTTTGGATTCCATCTTACCCTTTCTATTTTACCCCTGCATATTTGAGCAAATAAATTATAATTATTTAAATTACGATAACGATAATTTATGAACAAACACACCCATTTAAAAAAATATTCAAATGGAGTTCAACAATATGATATCATACAAAAAGCCTGCAATGCGTCTTCAATGTATTCAGTTCAATAACCGATAAAACAAAACAATTTGGACACTATATCGGGAAATAAAAAATCGTTTGAAAGGCAGCTCAGGTCTCGTGAAAGCTTTACCGTGTTACGCTGTCCGTAGAAAATAAAATTCTGAAACAAAACTTGTGTTTTATACGCTTTATGTCAGGAATAGGCAAACCAAAAGTGGCAGTGATCGGCGAAAAGGAATGGCAAGAAGAGGTTAAGAATAAGTGGCAAAAATAATGTTTATTTTATTTTGTTATCTAAAAATACAACTTTTGAGTACTATATTGAAATTTTATATATGGGTGGTATTAGTCAGTAGAGCAAGAAAATTTACTTTTTAAATAGGATTGTTATGTAGAAGTAAATCAAAATAAAGAGATTCTTATTTGTATAGTGTATACTGGAATGAACAATTTTTTTTTTTAATGTTTTTAACACTTGAAATGTCGATAACTATTCATGTTATTATTTTAACTAACTATACCATCACCCACTATGAAATTTTTATTTTTTATTTTTATTAATACTGATCAATAAAATTTATTTTAAATACTAGTTTACCACCCCTGACACCCCGACAATGGTATAACATATATTTCATAGATTAAGGACAAATTATACCAGTCTGAAGATGGCCGTGATAGTCTGAAACCGGTCAGGTCAAAAATAAAAACAGGAAAAAATTTTATGACTGAAATGAATCATTATAATTATATTATTTTGTTCCGTTCGAAAATATCTCTAAAGATTATATAAACTTCCTTTTTTTAGCCGGTCGATGCTTTACCACGACAAGATTTTCAATAAGACTCTATTTTAAAAATCACAACTTAATTTTACCGAGAGAAACTTAACTGCTTCGACTTAATAAAATTATTACGACAAAATTCGAAGATTATGTCAAACGTCGCTACGCACCTAGCACCCAAATATTATCCTCCGAAACTAGTTCGAACCAGTTTGACGCTTGCTCGCGATACTATTGGTGTAAATAATATATTCAAACGATTTCTCCTTACAATACTTTAAAGTTTAATAAGCTAAACATGGAAGCAACGTACTTACTTCAAAATCATGATGGTTAGATTTCCACCATAAAAACCCGGATTTATTATTTTCAACTTTAATTTGTGGAACTCCATTTGAAATAAAGTTTTTGTTTAAATGTTTTTTTTTCAAGAAAGACGAACATTCCCGGGTTACGTATAACCTGACAATATTTGAAAATCTCCTACTACCATCACACTAAGCTGACGGTGTTGCTTGTGTCGTGATGGAGGACTTATCCAGCCGAGGAATTGAACTCACGACGCCTAGGTGAGACCCAGACGCGATGCCAACTCTGCCACTCACCGGTAGTTTACTTATTAAAACGATCTGGTATGAAATTTTTATTACGCGTTTTAGCTGTATCGCCTTCTGAAAATCACTTTTGTAATGCCTTCGGAAGGCGAAATAGCTGTGATGCGTATCAATAATTGCCCGGCAGAATTTTTGTTGTTGTAACTAAACCATTTTTTTAATTAATTATTCAAGAATAAAAATCAATCAAACAAAACAAAATCCCCGATCAAGAAACTCACCCAAACAAAATAAATTAACTAATGTTATGCAAATCCACGACGTTCATTCGGCTTGAAATGAATTTCTCCGTAACGAGTCACGGTTCGCATTTCGCATTAATGAAAATTAAAATATACTACAATTATAATAAGGTAAGCCTAAAAATAGCTAAAATCGTGCGATAATTATTTGCATCACGATTGCGAAAGTGTTTTTTTTTATGGTCATTTTTCTAAAGTACCAAAAAGTGCCCAACTGTGAGCGTGATAAGTTTCAATAAAATTCGCAGTATATCCGTGTAAAATGAACTTTATATATCGTCGACTATCTAACAGCCCGCACGTTCCTCATTTGGATAAAATATTCAGGTAATCCGTAGAACTGACAAACTATGAACTATTTAAAGCAATTTGGGTATACTGGACTGTTAATCTATACAAACTTTTCTAATTTTTCACCTTCGGTTAAAATACTAGCATAATATTTAATTACTTATACTGTAATGTTGTTTTTTTATACAAACGGGAAGCAACCATAAATAAAGGTGTCACTAATTAGACAATCTTGGCAAATCTTGGATATAAAGCAGAAAATCGGTCTGTTTGTCGCAGCGAAATCTTTTAACGCTAAATTTCTAGATCATTGCAAATATTTCATTGCAATGCATCAAATATATCAGAAAATATGTCACAGCATTATTTTTTAAAGGATTTGCCTACTGTAACCAAAACAAAAACAAAAGAAATGTATTTCTCTTCACATTTTATATTTAATTTCCATTCACATAGCATTAAAACATAACTGATCAATACACATTAATGCTTGTACCACATTAAACACATCCATGTAAACACTTCAGCACGGTTTCTCCTGGGGAGGTGGTCACGACACTGTTTGTTTTTCTCCACTTTAAAAATCATATTCGTATTTTAAATATTTTGTAAAACATACAATGGAACGGTCAGAAAAAAGTAATATTTCTGATTGGATTTTGATAAATGGTAAGCCTATGTAAATTTATAAAATATTTTTCTATTAAAAAACATTATGTTTATCGTATTGCGTAATGATACTATCATTATTTTGAATTAATAAATAATAACTCTCCGACGTCCCTCTCCCCGTTTATCTGCCCTGATGATTGACACTGCAAGGCTGTCTGAAACGTTGGCGTTGACTAAAAGGAAAGGAAGCAGTACACGGCCTATTACCGTAACAATCAATCATCATAATACATTTTACTGTCATAAATTAACACAAAAAGCTAAAATTTTTAACGCTGCCGAAAATTAAGAGAACAGAATATTAAAATTTGGGCGAAGTTAGAAAAAAATAATAAAAGTCAAATTTTCAACCGGCATTGGAATTTCTACTTTTAGTCTGTTTTAACATAACCTACGTACCTACCTACCCGACGTCCCTTTGATATGCAAAAACAATGAACCCCACCTGTCGACCACGAATATAAAAGCGCATTTCCTCTTTATTAATGCAGTCGTCAAACTTGTGAAAGGTAAGCAGACCCCGTTGTCAGCAAATAATGCACTTTCCATGTAGTTATCAACTTCTGAATTGGGTTTTCAAACAATTTCATTTTAATATTTCTATTTTTGAAACTGAATTTCATTTTGTTTCCTGGAATCCCATAGAGTCTGATCATGTTTACTGTTCGGAAAATTACATTTTAGTTTAACTATCCCGATATTGATTTTTTTTCCAGCACGTCTGCGTTCTGACATTTAATAATTTGATGTACAAAATAATATTATTTTTAATTTATCCTGTTTAAAAATTACAACATTCTAAATGTGTACTCTCCCCACCCCTCCTCCCCCACATGTTGTGTATATAAACCGTAGTTTAAGATTAACTTTTACCAGTCTGAAGATGGCTTTAACAAGCTGAAACCGGTCACGGAGAAATAAAATAAAAGTGGAAATAAGTTTCACGTATGTGTTATTATATCATAATTTGAATTTGTTTGTTTTTAAAAACAGAATGATTACACTTATTGGAACAATAGGTTTTCAAAAAACAATTTTTCGAAAATTGTGTGACTTGTGACATTCAGCAAATCACGGGAAAAAGTTATTAAAATGGTTTATATGTAGTTTGACATCACAAAAGGTGTTAAGCACGGCTGCGTAATGTCACCGTGGTTATTAAATCTATACAGGGATAAGTGTATGCAAGAAATGAAAGAGGCGGGCTTGGGCGCGAAAATGAGTAATCTGCAAGTATGTTGCCTATTGTATGCTGATGATGCGGTGCTGATTGATAACAGTATGGAAGATTTACAGTCCCTCGTATCTAGGATGAATGAAGTATGTATGAAGAATGAGCTAATGATGAATGTAAGTAAGTCTAAAGTCATGGTGTTTGAAAGTGAGGGTACAAAAACAGTGTGCAATATAGTTGTGAGTGAGGAATTCTTGTAGCAGGTCGATGAGTTTGTATATTTGGGAAGTATGTTTACGAGAGATGGAAAGACTGATAGGGATATTGAAAGAAGGGTAAATGCAGGAAAATTCATTAACGGAGGACTGAACGCGGTTGGCGCTAACAAAGAGTTGTCCAAAGAAGCGAAGCTAGCAGTCCACAATGGAGTGCTGCTTCCAACCCTGATGGATGGCAGTGAGGCATGGAATTGGCAGAGGAAGGATGAAAGTAAACTGAATGACGTAGAAATGAGATCTCTGAGACGAATGTGTGGTAAAACCATGTACGATCGTGTGAAAAATATTAAAATTCGTAAAGAATGCATGGCTGATTTAAGCGTAATGAGTAAAATTAAAAAAGGGACGCTTAGATGGTTTGGACATGTGGAGCGAATGAACGAAGAAAGGAGTGTAAGAAGAATATATGACGCGAATGTGAATGGAAGGAGAAGCCGGGGACGCCCGAGGAAGACATGGCACGATCAAGTGAATCAAATGCTTGAGTCGGGCCATGTCAGAAGTCGGAATAATAGAAAAGAATGTATGAGACGATGTATGAATGTGAATGAAGCAAGACGTGTATGCCAATATCGAGTTGTTTGGCGCTCAGTCCTCTATGCCTACCCCTGCGGCGAAACGGTGTGATGGTTGGTTAGTTAAGTTAGTTAGTTAAAATTATATGTATATAAAAACAACATACGACTACAAAAAACTAATTTATTAATAGTGTTCCTATTCTGCAAAAATCTGCAGTCTGGTAATATTTTAAATCCAAACAAATTCGTAGACGGTGTGTCGTAGTTTTCTATCACACGATGCCTTTAAGGGTTAAAAAAACTTATTAAAACATTCGACGCTGCTATTTGATCAGTTTGCATCGAAATCGTTTGGTGCGACAAGGTATTCGCTGCAAGTAACTTAGTGAATACCTTCTCACACAAAGCGATTTCGTCGCTACTATTCAATAGCAGCGACATAATCGCTCTGTGTGACCGAGTCTTTCGCATTTTAGATTACTCTGCAGTTGTCATAATGAAGGGAAAATGTCAGAGAGTTTAAATCGCGTTTGCATGCAGGTATGAAATTTTTTTTTATTACTAGACAAAATTTTTTTATCTTCACAGATTTACTAAATTTGTCAAAATTTTCCGCTAAGGTAGCAACTTCCTTTGTATTTATTTAATATATCAACCTAAAACTTCAGCTTAACTTCTCGACGCGCTGGTGAAAATTAAATGAAGTACGCGATAGACAAGGTATTACATCCTGAAGAGTCTGCAAAGTAAATAATTCTCGCATTCGGAGGATTCCCGTACCTGACAGAATAATTTGTGTATACGTTTCGCATTTGAAAGCACAGAGTACAGAATATCTCCAGAGTAGTTATTTCCAAGTGTGAATCGGGGTGTGAAGATTAGAATAACAGGAGATGGGCCAAGGTTGAACCATGCATCCAATATTAGAAACACGTGTATGATAAAAAACATGCACGACAACTGGAATGAAATGAACTACGTGTAACACCGAGATCGCGCTGTCTGACGAACATTATAGCTCCATCAGTCGAAGCGATTCCTCCCTATATGTTTTACTGCATATATCGATGATATTAGTCCCACCTGCACAGTGGTCAGTTGTAACGTGAGAATGGATAGCAAATTTCAATTAAACTTTGAAGTACGAACACAGTTTTTTTTTTTAATTAAAGTTTGTGAATTGCAACTACTACTCATCAGAACGTGTAAATGTACTGCATTTTGAGTGTGTATTTTATCGTTCACTTATATCTTGCATACTTACATAAAAAAAATGTAACAAATAAAGGGTTTTCAGTGTTGAAGAGGATCGTGCCAAGAATTTACAAGAAACTGTTATCGGAATAATTCCAAATATTATTCCAATACTATAATAGAAAGGTTTTGTAGATATTTTAAAGAGGTTGCTTGATATGTACGAGTATAGCTCGGCAATAAAATTAGACATTTAAAATAGTGAAACTACATGCTTTAATTGCTATGGCAGTACAAAGGTGCTAACTTTGTCTTTGAAATTTTGATCAACATTTTGATAAAAAAATCACATTCGAATTTAGGAGTTCGCTTTAAAGTAAGAATGCAAAGATTTCTTTAAAAAATTGATCTAAATCAAATTTAATTATGTTATTATTAAGTTCTTCAAGTATTTTAGTTTTTACTATTTTTACAGCTGTTTCGGCGTTCAAGGCCATTTTCAAACTGTGATCAGGCCACATTGCGACGACTTACTTATATGAATTTATATAATTACAGAACATAGTAACAACATTAGTAAATTTTATTTACAAAATTTTTTTAAAGAAATTAAATGGAGTTCTATGAAAAAACACAAGAACAGTTAATAGTGTAAAATTTGATGGTGTTTATTGTTTTGTTATTTGTCTAACATCTAATACGTGATTATTTCAATACAGATATTTATGTACTGAATATTAATATATAACGTTAAATAAAAAAACTTAAAGTAAAATTGTCATAAAATGTGATGTATAATCGTCTCCTTTCGGAAAATGTCACTAATATCTGAATACCGTTTGGTGATATTAAAAAAACATGCAATTAGACCATAGTGTCTACACAATCGTCTTCCTATGAGACATCTTGGTATTGTCAATTAAAATGTTTTAAACGATCTATTGTAAAATTTCAGACTATATAATTTAATATTTACTGGCGACGAACATATGTAATTGACTCCAATTGTGCGAGTTGGGATATGTTATTTTTCATGTCTAACATTTCGTTGATCTGTGTTTTAAATGAAACTATACGAATGAAAAGCTTCAGGCGAGAAACCTCCACAGAGCTTTAAGTTTACATGAAGAATGAAATATTATTTAGAGTTTCAAGAAAAGTAACAAAACTAATACAGATATGGTTGGGCAAAGACACTAACACCGAAATTTTAATAATGTGTCCCCTACACTTATTGCTTTTTTCTAAATGCCACGATTAATTAATTTAAAAGAAATTTTTACTACTGCCCTGAAGAAGTTATGGTAGTAAGGAAAGCAATAAGTAATAAAATATCTTTTTTAAATATTATCTGAAAATACGAACATGCAAATGCTGTTTCATAATTCATTTCATCTTTCGCAACATAGGTCAACAACAGACATTGCTTTATTACTCGATGTTTTAATTAATGTTGGTACTTATCTGAAATTGAACTGTTGAAATAATCAACTATTGTGTAACGATTTTTCTAATTGATTGAAAAGCCAATGAATTGACATTAATTATTATGTTGATAAAACCAAAATATTTAACGATTTATATTTAAAATTGTATTTACTTTTGTTAAATAAAGTAACACATATTTAACAACATTTATGAGTTAATAATTATGCTCAATGATTTATCAATAACAGTTGCAAGCATTAAACGAAATCAAATGATAAATAAACCATGAAAATCTTCCATTTTCATTAGAGTTTTACCATAGCTTGACATTTAATTGCAGATATTTATTATTTTGTAACCACAAAATGTCATTACTATGGAAAACTCTTGAATTTGTCTTTAAAATGTGTAACTCTTGAATTTGTCATCAAAATGTTTTCACATGTTCGCGTTTGACACTTCGTTTTAAAGAAACAAGGCAATCAATACAAAAAAAAAATCTTTCGAAATTTTTATCTGCGAAAATGATTTTATTTTAATTTTATTTTTCTAACATTTAATACATAGTTATTTTGATACACATTTCAGAAAAATCTTAAAAAATATTATTAAAATTTTCTATTCTATAAGGCACTTACAATTGGAATCTGTTTTCCCCGCTTTAATAATTTCAGTTATTCTTTATTGTTTTATAATGACGTAAATGTTATTAGAGCAAAGAATTTCAATATGTCTGGTAAATACCTCAATTATTTAAAAGAAATAGATTGTTTAGGTTTCATGAAAATACCAACGGCCGTCTTCCCAACCCTACTGAACAACTGTTGAGCCGAAATTTTGCCTCAACACTGTTCAAATTCACAAATACGCTTTTCTATCAAATTCTCGATTAAATTTACGATCAATTTGGATATTGATTTTGTGGATTAAGTTCCCCTCAGCAAAGGACTAGTTATAAAAAGTGTCAACAGGATGAACAGAGGCCACTGAAATGTCAAATGTAATGATTACATTCCGATCTATTTTACGCGAATCAAATATTGGATGACAAAGATTTATTTCCGTTTTCGAATGTCAAAACATGTTGTTTTTATGTTTAAAATAAATCTGAAGAGAACCTATCTTATTTTAGTTGTTATAAGCTAAGTTTTGTCTTTTTTTTTCACGGACGAGAAACGTCAAATGTGCGAAACCAACGAGGTGCTTTTGCAGCATTAGCAAAAATCAAGGTAACACTTTATTTTAGACATATTTTTAACGCGCATGTTTACAAAGTATAAAATGTTGATTTAAGTATTAATTTAAAAAAAATTTATTAGTATTCATAATAAAAAGAGTAGTAACTAATCTATGTTACTTTAATATTGAATGTTTTTACTTTGATGTCACTTTATTGTCTTAAAAGTGGGCGGGCACTATTTTACTGTCTGTGAAAGTTGAAGGGTACCTTCATAGATAATTTAGGAAGATCAACGATAAAAAAAATGCTTGGAAACAGGCTAACAGAGCGAATGCTTAACAAAACACTTGGCTGATCTGTACCTCAGATTGATCAATTAAAAAGTTGGGAAGAACGGCCGTCAGAAGTAATGAACGGATGTTTTTCTTATTTTATTTATTAACGTTATATTAGGATCATTAGTTATTTTGTTGATCTTTATTTTCTCGATTTCACCTCTCGTGTAGACCCTTAAGACAAAAAAAAACTCTCACTCCATCTCAGCGAAATTTAGATTCGGCCTGATAGATTCCCTACCTCATAATGTACGGATTGAAATCGTTAATCCATATGTTAGAATCCTGCATCTATAATCATGCTCACAGAAAATCACATTCTACTCGGAAACAATGTTTAGGCAGAACACAGGCATGCACGTGCCTATCATACATACAATGTTTACTTTGCGTGGGAAAACTGTTCGCTTTTAAGTTGTTTTCTCACTCCACAAATTTTGCTCAGAAAGTGGAAAATTATTGATATTAGAAATTATAAGGAATCGAATAACAAACCATAAGATATTCCTATTAAGGACCAACACTCAAAAATAGACCTAAATATCACTTCGTACTTTGCTTACTCAAGTACAATACTATAACTGATTTATAGGTAAATTCTACATGGTAATTAGATTTAAATTTTATGAAATATATACCAAAATGGCTGAAAATAAGTCCAATTTTATTCAATTAATTTGTGCTGTTTCACAACTTATTCATTTAAAAATAATATATAGTGGAAGATACAGTATCGCCCTAGTGAAGGACAACCATTCAAAATTGAAACGTTGCTTGAAATGGCTTTTAGCCCTGTTTGGTGACCAGATCTCCCCTCTTCCCCTTCCCCTATCATTCTCCTCCCCAATACCTTCAGCCTCGCAACATTCCCTAATTGAGGATGCCATAGTCTCACTGGCACGATTGGGAGCAATTGGGACTCTGGTGTGGTATTCATATAAAAAATAAAATTAAAATTGAAAACCAGTGGAGGTAATTATGACCTTTTTTTCCTAAAATTCCAGGATGTATTTCATATAGAATCTAAAAGATAACAGATTGGGGATTTTTCAGTCCCCATATAGAATTTAAAGATAAACCATTCATTATATTTCTTATATTAGCAGGCTATAGAGTGTGTATGTTTGGGTGATCGGTAACCTACTTTAAGTGTGACTATCCCTACAGCGTTTTAAAAGTTTTTCAACGACAAATCAAAACATATTGTTGTTATCTGTTTGGCCACTTTGCACCGAGTGGCAATAATATTCAGCATAGAGCTTTGAGGATATTCCGGAGAAACATGGCTAATTTGCGGCGGGATATAGTACCGGAAATGACTTGTAGGATTGCATCATGGCGGCGGCGCAAGGCGTATACCACTTCCGGGAAACTCTGGAAAAGACGACTTGGAAAGGCTTCCGATACAATTAGATTTAACTGAAAAGGTTCCTCTCTAAACTCAAGGGATGAAATAATGATCATATTTCAAATAAATTGTTATATTTTGATGAAAATGTAAGCAGGCTTCAAAGAATTAATATGCTTTACCGGATTAAATAAATCCTGAAAATAATGAAGCGGTATGTAATATTTTTAATTTATTCACATTACAAAGAGATTTTTGGGCAAGGGTTTGATAAATTTCTAAAAATGAGTAAATTCAACATCACTAACGGTAATGTATTTTCACATCAAGCATAATTGTAAAATCATCAAGCAATAATAATCGGTGAAAACACGGAAAAAGTATATAAGATTAAGTACTTGAGAATAATATTAGACTATTTTGCCGATTTCATTGTAAGAAAAATCCTAAAGAGGTGTGTTCCCTTGGAAGAATTAGGTAAAATTTCGATAAAAAAACAGGTTTTGACAACATTACTGCTGTTCTAATATTATTTATCTAAGTAATGTAGGGAGCTTTAAAAACTTCAATTAATCCAGAATAGAGCAATGAGATAAAATTCAAAATTTTATTAAAGAAAATACGGGAAATGCCAAAGGAATTAAACATAATGAGTTTTAAACCAAGAATTTTCTATAAAATTTTAATAATTTACTACCATCCTTCTTTAGAGATAAGCTACAATACAAATAAAGACTTTCACATGCACCATACAAGACATAAATACGATATTAGACTAAAAAAAAGAAACAAATCCCAAACATAAAATTGTTTACCGTATAAATTTATTCAAATGTATTGCTTACTTCACAGTGAAATAAAAAGTATACCTATATTAAGCATATTATTAGAGTAAGATAAAAAATTATGTATTTAATAAGTATTACAAATAAGAAATATGTAAATTAAATGTAAAAACTATTTATTACCTATACATTAGACCACATGAAGAGGAACATTTTAAGTTTAATAAATAAATTTTTTAATTTTTTTTGCCGAATGATGAATGCTGAAAGAGGTTCGACAAATCTTTGCACAGAGCTTGCATTTGTAGACCAAATAAAAGTTCTATATGCTTTTTAACGATCCAATCAGAGGAGTCTGCGAATTAATTAATCAAATCAAACTCTGAAGGATTCCGACCATGTTTTTTATACATGCTTTTAGTGGAAAAATGAAAAATTAACTATTAAAAAAGGCATCTTCGACGTACACTTTTTATACATTTTCTCATGTCTCTGTGTAATAATAATAATAATAATTGGATGATTTGTTTACCGCTTTTTTTATGAAAAATCACCTCAAGGGTAACATCGTAATAATAATCAATAATTTTATTCCTGTAATTTTTTCTAAAGAAAATCATGAAAAGTTGTTTTTTCTTCAGCCACTTGGTTTAGACATTGTACTCGTACACTTTTTCTAATTTTTCTGCGAAAGTCCATTTTTTTCGCATTTTCAATTATTTGTTCAATATGTTTTTTTTTTTTACCTCCTACTTATCTTAATTTATGCAATATAGTAAAGATGAATGTGAATTCTCCAATTAATGTTTTTATATTGTTATGTTAACTACTGTATGTATCTGTCTTTACTCGTTAAATAAAAATATAATTACGAAAATCAAAAAAATTCTTCAAACGACAACTATTTCATCTCTGGAGATGCTTTATGAATGTGAGGTAATGAATCGTTAAATAAATAATAAATTAAAAGTTGATGAGTATAGCGCACTTGAGGTGATTTTTCATAAAAACGGCGCTATACAAATCATCCAATTATTATTATTATCATAATTCATATTATCTGGTTTCATAGGGGAAATGAAATACAACATTCAACAAACCATCTTATAACAGAGGATTTGAGCACAAGATCGAATCGTAAAAAAAATAATTACACAAATTTACACAAATGGCGCCAATTCTCACGAGGACCTTGCATTAAAATAAATACCCGTATAATGAACACAGCAATCACATCTATGGTAACGTCTGTATTCAAAATATTGCATTATGTATGTTTTGTAAAGAGTGAGCATTAAGTATACATGCGGCAGTTAAAATCTTGTGTGATGATGGGTTTATAATGCACTTTACCCTTAAGTGCAGGACTCTCAGCAGATTTATGATATCATGTGATAATTATAAAGTATACAAACCCAGAGCCCTTCTATGACTTTTGTGTTAAAACTGGGTAGACAGTTTTTACAGGCAAAATACACTGATAGTCAAGTGGCAATTTACCATTATTTTAAGATTAAATTGGTAACCATTCTACGTCGGCTCCTTGTGCGGTAGAATTTAAAAAAAATTAAAGATCAAATTTCGACTATCGGGGATGCTGCTTTGTGAAAAGTGTGAACTTTGAGATCTATATTGATGGCATGAATAAATTATTCAATACAACATCATACATTCTCGCACAAAAAATTCAGAAACTGCCCAGAGTAAGTGTCCAAATTTGCATCCCCAAGTTGGGGAATGTAACAAGGCTACAAAATATCTAGGATTTGGAAGTGAAAGGAAGGAAAAGTCTAGCTATTCAGACATAGTCATTAAACATATTTTCCGTTCTGAATTTTTTTTTTATATGAATAACTCACAAGAGTCCCAACTGCACCCAACCGTCTGGAGCCAGTGAGACTATGGCATCCCCAATTGGGGAATTCTGTGAGGCTGACGGTATTGGGGAGGGGATGAGAAGGGGAAGAGGAAGGTGGGGAAATACCTGGCTATTCAGATCTGGTCACCAAACACGGCCAAAAGCGATTTCAAGCAACGTTTCAATTCTGAATGGTGGTCTTCACCAGGGCGATACTGAGAGTATCTTCCACTCTGGAACGTGCGCAAATATACTCAATATTATTTTTAAATGAATTAATTGTGAAACAACACAAATTAATTAAATAAAAATTACTTGCGCACGCCGGGATTTGAACCCGCGACCTTCGGATTCGTAGTCGAGAGCCACACCCCTCGACCATGGAGGCCGTAAGAGTTGTTGGGCTAACTCATACAACATAGCGGGTTCAATGTTCTTCATACTAATTTTAAAACATTATAGCAACAGTTTTACAAATTGGATTTCATTCAAACTACTCTCTAAACTAGTCTAAACCTTCCCGGCACTAATAAGAACAAACTATGGTATTTTCAGCGAAACCTATTAAGTAATTTTCGAGAAATCGAGGACAGGAAGACAAACATTCATTTTTATACATAGAGATTTATCAGCTTGGCAAGCTGTGACCTCTCAAGGACAAATATGATATTTCCCAACTGTTTTCCATTTTGGAATTTACAATATGAATACTGATACTCATTGTTAGCGTAAAGATTTTTGGAACGTACATGATCAGCATGTGGTTGAGTTGTCCAAATTATCTTGTTTGCACTCGGGTGTCGTAGGTTCATTCTTTTGCAAGCTGAGTTCTTCATAGCACAAGCTAAAATTCCAGTTTTTTTTTTAAATTTTATTTTTTATTATTTTGTACTGAAAGATACAAATCAAACTTGTTCTCATCCTGGTTTTATCTGTTTTTCTATTCAAAGGTGAAAAACAGATAAACTATACACGTTACTCTTGCTATATCTTTAAAATGTGTTCAAGTTTAGTCATCGTCATATAATAATAATAATAATCGAACCATTTCTATAGCGCCGCTTTTGTGAAAAATCACCTCAGGGGCGCTGTACAAATATTACTTCCTATTCTTATATTACGTCTATTCTACAAATTTATTGTTACAGATTTCTTTTATAACCAACTAATCATAATGCTGTTTCTCTCAGATGCCGTTTTGGCGTCTCATATACTCGTATACGAGGTGTGTTCAAAAGAAAAGATAAATTTTGAATTTTTTCGAAAAGTATTTATTTATTCATCAATATCCATTTTTTCCCCTTCAAAGTAATCCCCCTCAGATATAATGCATTTATGCCAGCGCTTCGTCCAATCCTCGAAGCACTTCTGGAATGCGATTTTCGGTATGGCCATCAGCTCGTTCTTCGATTCTGATTTTATCTCCTCAATTGTGGCAAAAAGCTTTCCTTTCATTGTTCTCTTCAGTTTCGGGAATAGGAAAAAGTCGCAGGGAGCCAAATCTGGTGAATACGGTGGTTGAGGCATGATTACGGTGTTGTTTTTGGCCAAATAATCACGAACAAGCATTGGATGTGTGAGCTGGTGCATTATCGTGTATTTGTTTTTCCACAATTCCGATCGTTTGAGCCGTATTGCTTCACGCAAACATTGCATAACTTCCTTGTAGTATTCCTTATTAACCATACGACCTGTTGGCAGGAACTCACGATGCACCACGCCATTGTAATTGAAGAAAACAGTGAGCAAAGCATTTCACATTTGGTCAAAATGGCTTGCTTTTTTCGGTCTTGGCTCTTCTGGCCGCTTCCATTGCGATGATTGGGCCTTGGTTTCGATGTCATAACCATATACCCATGTTTCATCACCAGTTATGACCCTTTTGAGCAAATCTGGATCGTCGTTGACGTTATTCAACAACTCCTGAGCGACACTAACGCGACGTTGTTTTTGCTCAAATTTAGCAATTTCTGAACAAACTTCGCTGCCGCATGTTTCATGCCCAAAACATCCGAGAAAATTGCATGGCATGAGCCGATTGATATGCCAACATCCTCTGCAACTTTCCTAATAGTGATTCGACGATTTTCCAAACCATTTTCTTCACTGTTTCGATGTTTTCTTCGTTTGTTGACGTGGTTGCAACTCCAGGACGCTCATCGTCATTAACATCTTCTCGGCCTTCTGTAAAGCGCTAGTACCACTTACAAACACTTTTTTGAGACAAAGTAGACTCGCCGAATGCCACAGTCAACATTTTAAGTGCATTGGAGCACTTTATTCCATTTTTAACGCAAAATTTAATGCAAGTCTTCGATTCACTTGATCGTACCATGTCTTCCTCATTTTTTCTTCATTAATCCACTCTACATGTTCAAATTATCTAAGCGTTTCTTAATCTTATTAATTACGTTTTCATTAGACTTGCATTCTTTACGGATCTCCACATTTCTATTCAATAATAGTAAACTTTTGTCCCGGTTTTGAAAATTAATAGGGTTACATATAAGCCAAGACACATAAAATTTAATTGAAATTTACAGACTCTTATTTCTTACAAGAAATTTAATAAGCATTTGACATTTATTCAGTTTATTAGGTCTATGCATAGGTACTCCAGATCTTATTATGGAGCGAAATATAAAAATATTAACTTTAGCCTAATTCTAAAATGGCATTATTGCTCAACGTTCCCATACAAAAGACCAAAGAATAAACGATAGTTCTACTTTTTGATTATTCATTGTTTCCCACTAGTAGATCTTTAATACAATGGTCTAGCTTTGAACTGTAAATGTAACAATGACCCCTTGTTGTGTTTCCCGACCTATCCACTAGTTTTTGTATACATTTTTTTTTATTATTTTGCTTGCAGGAAGGCCATACATTTAGCACTGCTGCCTGTGATTTGCTTCTTCTTGATGAAGACTGCCCCTGAAAGAGTTATGGCCAAGTAAGTGCATTTTAATTTGTCAATTAACTGCCGTATCCCACTCGAAATAATTGTTATAATAAAAGTACATATTAATTTTGCAGAGTAATTGCTATGTAATTTATACCCACTGGAGATAATTACATTTTAAATTGAATGTCCACAGTAAACACAGCCTAAGAGTGATGGATGGAATCCAGGATAATTGATAAATACATCATTATTAACATATTTAATGGTATATTGCAATAAAATAAATAATGGTTGTCTCATTAAAAATATATATTTGTAGGTCATACTATTTGAGATCATTTTATACCTTATTCTTACGATATTGTAATGCAAATCACGCATTTTTGAATTAGTTTAGTTGTTCACCTCAAATAACTGATATGCTGTTTCTCTGCAGAGAAGATGGAATACCATACATTATTGTCTAGGCAGATACTGCTTACTTCATTCATTTTCATATGATATCTTCTTGTTAACTCTTGTGTACATATTATTCTAACTCTTAACCTGTGGGATGCCTACACGCATTACGGAGCCGATTCAGAATGGTCGCATTCTCGAGGGATTTTAAGCCTTGAATATGTTTGTACAATACTCATTCGATTGGCAAATGAATAATACTACTTTTCTAATATGAAATATTCTCAAACAGTCACACGCGCGTCAAGCGCCAACTGAAAAAATAAATAATACCCAGTCACCGTGAAAAATATTTCCGGTTTTTTCGAAGTCGTATTATTGTATTTATTTACCTTCATAACTTTATGGAAAATATAGTAAATCTTCAAAAATATTTTCGTATTTCTTTTTTTTTGTAACATGAGACTGAAAAAATCTTTTCTTTAATTATACCTATGAAGCTATTTTGGGGAACTATTTAGGATATATTTACAATTTTTATAAGCGCATCATCTGGAAGATGGTACATCATTGACAAAAACATAATTTTGCAAGAAACAAATCAGTAATTACGAAATAACATTCAGCAGGCGCACGGCGTGGCAAACTCAGAAAACGCTCCGGTTTTTAGCGATTTCTCAGCTGAAAATCCTAGCTTCCAAACTTCCAAAGGGTTAATAATAAATATGGCTTAATGGCCTATCTCTACATGCCATCTTGGTGGTACAGACAATGTGTTTTCTTGTGATACTTCTCAAGACCCAAACCACCTTGATGTCACAAGTAATGTCCTGATTGATATATTCCTCAAGACTTCATCCTGATGTCCTTGTTTGTGTTATTCCTCAAGATTAGAGATTCTGTCACAGGCTGCATTCTTGCTTGAAATCTCTCTCCATTCTATGGGATAGGCCAAATATTTCCCAACCGGGAACCTGAATATCACCTCAAAGAACAAAACTGTATCAGTCTCATTACTTTAAGACAATATTATCACTATTTAATTAATTATATTTTGAAAATGTGTTTTGATTTCAGTTCCGTTTTAGGTGTTGCCATAGCCTACCTGTCCTGTATTCACCTCCACAGGCAGTTTTACTTGGAGGAATCAACTAATCTTGATATCACGGGTTAGTAATGCACACTAATATGTTCATAAATCAGCAAACTTATTATGTATACTTTTATTCTTAAACCCATTCCTAATAATATGATAAAGATTGCTTTGCACAACTCAAGCACGCTAAATGGAAATTAAATGAGTTTTGTGATCAAATGATGTGATTAAGCTATTGGTATTTCTACCTTATCGTACAGAAATAAAATGGAAAGTTTTGTTTCAATTTGCTTTAATCAACCATCAATGTTTGCGATACTTATCAAATTTTTATTGAAGGATATCCCCTTTAATTGATTTGATAATGAGAAAACTGGTTTTGAAAGTCTGTACAAAATATTAAGGCTTAGAATAGTTTTTTTTCTTTTTCATTGTATTCATCATCATTGTGAAATTATGGAAAAATGAAAGTAGGTGAAACTTTTTAGTGCAATCTAACTAATTAATCCATACGAATAGCCAAGCTTTTTTAACCTTTACGTACCTGAAGGAAAATTTTTTACGTATGTTCCAAGGGGGGGGGGGGTGTCACTAGGGACCCCCATAAAATTGCGAACCAACCATGATAAATTATCTTAATATTTTTTTGCCCTTTCCAATAACAATCGGATATTAGTTACTGCCGTTTTAACTGAACATCGCCCATCGTCGGCCAGCAGTCAATAATGCAAAATGGTAAAAGAGATAGTACAAAAGCGAGTGTGACTCAAATACGTATATTATTGCAGCCCTTTCTATTAAAATGCACCTTTTACGACTGCACCGCATCTTGTTTGCGGTGAGAAATTATTTTTTGAGAGGGGGGGGAGTAATTTTCCATGTATATTATTTAATACCTTAAATAGTAACGGGATAATTTTTTTTAAATGCAGATTGGTTACGGATTAGTTTTCCCAGGATTACGTGATATAAAAAACAACTTTGATATCGCACAAAACTTGTTTGGGGTAAGTGTATTACCCCCCTTCGGAACAAGAGTGTGAAGATAATTTAACTATAGCTTTAAGTTATTTTCTAGATTTGCACAGATATTTTTCATGAAAATAGTGCAATAAAATTTTGCCAAGTGTTATTATTTCTTCGTCCAATTTCATTCTCACTGCCATACATCAGGCTTGATATCAGAACTGCGCTGTGGACTGTCCATTTTCTATTGCGAATGTGATCAAATCTAATTATAGCGGGCTTCTATACCAGTCCTCATATTATAAGTCAAATCAGTTAAGTATTATTTCCAATGAGTTTTGTGATAATGGTGAATGTTTTAATGATTCCAGGTCCATTAATGATAATAACGCAAAGAGTGACGTCCGTAGCATTTTGGGTTCACGACGGAAGAGAAAAGTGTGGCGATGCAAACTCAACTAAACCCAACAGAGACAATGGTAAAGAAAACGCCTGAAACTTTGAATAAATAAATGTTGTATGAACTTTTCCTGTTTTATTTGCAGGTAGGTAATCTCTTTACCTATCTATTTCTTATTCAATTTCTATTATGTGATTAATGTTTTATCCCAGTATTTTTGATACACATACTATTGCATTATCACTTATTTCTACATGACATGATTGTCAGATAATATCTAAAAATAAATATTAACCACTTATTTATTAATCATTATTATTATTTGAAAAGCCAGCAAACAACTCAAATCTAAAATATTCTTTATGAAAGCGATAAATTTTTATTATTATTAAATATGTAGGTACATACTAACTTAAATTAATAATTAAACTGATAAAATTTCTCAATAGATGTCTGTCAACAGAGTTGTTTCTTAACCACTCCGTTTATCATGAAATATTATTTTCATTTTATGCCATCACTTAAGTCACCTGCTATTCTTATTTAGGTTTCTTTGGGTCATTAGACTTACACCTACTATCTCCAAAGGTGACAGGTCTTAAGGGCGATTATTTCCCTGAAGGCCTTAATTAATATTTAAAAAAAAAAATAATTCAAAAAAACTCACCGAAATATTAACTACAGTAATCAATTGAGAACTAAAAAATATTTTTTAATCATTGAAGAAAATAATATTAACAAACCTAAATGAAAGATGAAACCGGACAAAAGGACAGAAACTAAAAATATTTCAGTCGCATCTGGGACTCGAACCCTGGTCCTCTGTCTATCCGGGGCAACGCTCAACCGACTTAGTTAATGAGACAAGTTCAATTTGTGTCATCTTCATCGATATCATATCTCAAATTCAAGATTTGTGAATATTATTTTCCATTTTTAATCTCATATTATTGGCAGCTATTTTTATTTTCTGTCCTTTTGTCCGGTTTCATCTTTAATCTCATAATATTGGCAGCTATTTTTAGTTTCTGTCCTTTTGTCCGGTTTCATCTTTCATTTAGGTTTGTCAATATTATTTTCTTCAATGATTAAATATTACAATGCGATTTTTTAAATCTCAATAAAAATAATTAATAATTAAAAAATAATATGTATTACCTGATTCCACTACGGCGAATCGCTTGGTGGTGCCAGTATTACATACAAATTATCCATTTATTATTTTTATAGTTGCTTCTTAAGATGGTTGAGTGCTAATTAGGCATCACTATTTCAGGTGGGCACGAAGCGTTACCGAAGTTACCGTCGCCTTTAGAGTTCTTCTCATATTCGCTGGCTTTCCAGACTCTGCTTTGCGGGCCGGCGTTGACTTATGCTCTCTACAAAGACTTCATTTATAATAAGGCTTCCGAGGCCCAGGTGGGTGACATTACAATTATATTATTATCGGTGGAAGCATCTTCCCCAATGGAGACTCCATTGAGATATTTTTTGCAAGTATCTCAGAACTGGCTCATGTATCGGGGATCCATTGGAGGCTGAGTAAATCTAACTTTGAAAAAGCTGACCGTTCTGTATAGGGCTGACAGATTCTTCAATAGGACCAGTTGCTGGTCCTATACAGATTTTATTACAATCAAATATATTTTCATTGTTTTCTGACTTCCACCAGTGGATGTACATATGTAGTTAGTTTAAGGGTTGTAGTTACATGTTTACAAATATTATTTTCTGTTTCAGATTTCCGATGAGCCAAATAGAAAGCGCGCCATCTGGGGCAAACTCCTCGGGGCGGTCGGAGCTGCCTCCCTTCACCTCATGCTGGCCCCCAGATATCCCATAAACTACCTCTCCAGTGAGTATTGAACTTCAATGCTTATTTAACCATTGAATACATATTGTTTATACTAACTAACTAACTCATCATCATGCCGTTTCGCCGCAGGGGTAGGCAGAGAGGATTGACCGCCAAACAACTCGATCTTGGCATACACTTCTTGCTTCATTCATATTCATACATCGTCTCATTCATTCTCTTCTATTATTCCGACTTCTGACATGGCCCGACTCAAGTATTTGATTCACTTGATCGTGCCATGTCTTCCTCGGGCGTCCCCGGCTTCTTCTTCCATTCACATCCGCATATCGTTTATACAATTTTATTATTTTTATGATGTTGTGCTCTAAAGGTTTTTAAAGGCGTCCCTGATCTTGTACAGCATGACAATGTATTGTTGTGTCCGTGTAACAACCAACACATTCTATTTGGCTAAAAAAGCATTTGATATCTTGGATCGGTTAGTGAAATTTTTCTGTTTAATTTCAGCGGAACCGCCTAGCGAGTGGTCCAGCATCTACCTGCTGTGGTTCTGCTACCTGGCGACGCTGGCCGTGCGCTGCAAGTACTACCTGGCGTGGTTGCTGGCAGACGCCGTGTGCAACAACGCCGGCATCGGCTACCGCGCCCCCGCCAAGTGGGACCAAGTCAGCAATGTTGACATTATGGGATTTGAGGTAACATATCTATCTCAAATTTGATATTAGGATCTGACAACTGGCCAATGACAAAATGGAAGGGAGGAGAAGCAGAAGAAGATCACTGATGCATTGAACTGATTAAGTGTCACAGGCTTCCAGAATGTTAAAATCAGTTAGATGGTTGAGTGGTTCAAAGCGTTACATTACCACTGCGACGTCGCAGGTTCAATTCTCTGCTCGCTAAGACCTCCAATATTGCTCAAGCAACAATTTGCACTTATGATGATGGTTGTAGAAGCTTTTCAAATGTTGTCAGGTTTTTTGAAACCAGGGAATGTTTGTTTATCTTTAAAAAAACATAGTAGGAAGCAATGCTGTTCTCAAATTTTGATCTAGACAAGTAGTGAAAAGGCGAATTAGATTGTCAAAGGTGTGCAATCCCTTCCTTGAGTAGTAGATTTCGAAATGCTAAATATTTCGTAATTCTTCTGATGTTTGTTCAGTCTACCATTCATGTTTACGTCTATTATAATAAGATTTGTATAATTGCAGACTGCGGACACGTTCAGGGAAGCGGTGGCCAAGTGGAATCCGGGCACGGGCCAGTGGCTGCGGCTGTCGGTGTACACGCGGGTTAAGTCCGCCAAGCTGCTGAAGACCTACGCTCTCTCCGCCATCTGGCACGGCTTCTATCCCGGCTACTACCTCACCTTTGCCACGGGAGCTCTCTTCACGCTTGCTGCTAGAAAGGTACTAATGGATCTAATTAAATTATTTATTAGCTAAAGTTACCATGATTATTTGCAGTCACTAACTGGTTTATAATACTATATTTTAGGAAAGAAATGTTTGCATGATATCATATTAATTGGAAATCAATTAATTTTCAGGTTCGCAGGTTTGCTCAGCCTTTTGCCTGGTCCACGGGCAAAGTGTACAACGCCCTCGCCTTCACCCTGACACGCGTCTTCATGACGTACGCCACTGTGCCATTTGTTCTGTTGGATCTGGCTCCGAGTATAGCCCTGTACAGGTGAGCCTCGTACAGTAGTTGTTATTACTACATAACCAATATGGATGGTTATGTAGTTTCTGCATTAGTCCCTTAACAGTACTCCCCTTCACACCACACGGTAAAGGTTCGCCTCATGTCCTTTTACTAAAAAACTATCACTGGACTGAGCCATGATGAGGGCAAGCCAAGTACGATGGAACGAATATGTTAACTACTCTTTTGCGCTTGGTCTTCTTTGGGTCATCTCACCAACACACTTTTTTTACCACACATTATACTTGCAATAAGTGACTAAGCTATTCGCCTAATAAATGAGATGTAACAAAAGTACGGTTTTTGTTTTTCAGACGAGTCTACTTCTCTCTCCACTGGGTAGCGCTGGGCGCTCTCCTCCTCCCCACCCCGGCCCACCCTACCAGACATCACTCCAATGGGGACGCCAACCACACCAACAACTACAGCAACCACACCAACCACATCAACAGCAACAACACCAATCACACTAACAACCTCAACCATACTAATGGTGCCAACCACACCAACGGAAAAATCAAAGCCGCATGAAAATATAAGTCTGAAATTCATTTTATTTGTATATCTTTACATCATGTTCCAACACCCACATATTTTATATTATTTTGACAGATGTTGCAAGATTCTTAGCGCCAATTATTTTAAATCTTGAATACATATTTCCAATGGGGTATTTTCACAAATGAGGGATTTTGTTAACCCTAGGAATGCGTCAACATCTCTAAACCAATCACCAGAGTATTCCCTAATTTCAACAAATCAGTGAAATCCCTGCGCACATTTGTAGGACTTGATTTCTAATGGTCCATCAAACTAAACAAACCAGTGAAACTCATTATTTTTTATTTACAGGGACCAATAAAATTTTCCAATTTCAATTAAACTACCGTTCTCCTGAAAAATGTCATTTTTGCTCTTATATGATCTAAGACCACAAAAATATAATTGGCGCCCGACCCTTGATATTTTTTTATCCATTTGTTGAAGTTAAACACAGCAAAGTTTATACAATGATTTTATTTTAATTTGTTTTTATTTTTCTGGTAACTTTTATCATGTTAAACCTTTTTTAATGATGAGATGTTTAATTTTTATATTTGACGTTTTTAACAAAAACACATTTTTTATAACTATTATAACGTTTATTTAGTCTTACAATATTAATAAATTGTTAGAAGTACAAATCTTTTTGAATAACAAGTATTATAATATTATATTTATGAATATATTGATAATAATTTTAACTTTGCTTTGAAGGTATGATTTATTTTGTTTACACATTATCCACGTTCATTCTCAACAAACTGTTCATATTATTTATATATTGACCAAGCGATAGACTTGTAAAATAATATTTATAAAATACCTAGTTCTAGCAGGTGTTTAAATCTGCCTATATGAAATATATTACTCCTTGCAATTATTGGTTTTGGTATTTTAACAACTTCCTATATAAATGCCAAGATGGCCGCTGATTTTTTTCAAAGAAAATTTCTTGAATAGTGGGTTTATTAACTTGCATAGCAGCTGAATAAGAAAAATAAAATGATATTCAAATGTTTCACGAAATAGATGGCCATGAACCCGCCTGCTAGTGAGTCTAGGAATTTATGTAGGAAGGTTGTGATTTTGCACTCTAACCAAAATAATCTTTTTGAATACAGGTATGAGCATGAAAATAATGTAAGCATTTGGATGTGGGGTAACTAACTACGCTATGTTAATATTTATAGAATAATTCGGTACAAGAGACAAATTGCTACACTTGTAAAATTACGTTTATCCTGTTTTATAAATGATTGTAAAAAGAATACCTTTTTATTCTTGGACCTACGCATGCCATATTTTGATATTCTAAAATATAAATGCCGTTGAACAATAATAATGGAATCGAATACGTTTCACACTACGATAAATACAGCTACATATTGTTGATGCAAATCTATTTCTGTGTAAGTCGTCCCATAATACCGTCAGTTATTACCTCAAAGTTATTATTTTAAAGGCAGTTTTTTGTCTCTCCTGGAAGTGGATTGCACAGAAACAGATTTGTATCGTCGATATTATGTTTATTAACTAATTCAGATCCACTTTAAACTGAATAGGTGTTTTACCAAATCATTTTGCTTTCTATTGAAATAATTTAAGCTCTAGTTTTAAAGGAATTGATAACTTTTGTATAAAGACACAGATTCTAAATAAAATATTGGGTGGTACATTTTATAAATGATAATTAATATTTTTAACAATTTAACGAAGAAATATTGATAAAGGATTTTTCAATGATGTATGATAATTATTATTATTCAATTTAGACATTACAGGGCTGTAGTTTTGAGTAAACTTGTTGACTATTGTACATTACTGTAAGTTGAAGTAAATATGTAAATAATCTGTGTACACAATTTGTTATTAAATGAAACTGTTTATTTCCACTTTCAAATAATAAATATATTATTTTCTGGCATATTTATGTGAAAGCTTTACGAAATTGATTGTTAATTTGTTTAATACATAATATACTGCTAGCCTAGGATATCTTAATTCTAGGAGGAATCAAACACATGTTCTAAATTATTATTAACTGATCTACTTAATATCATATCCGAGTAACGTAGTGGATGCATGTTCAAATATATCATTTATTGGTGAAATGTTCTACTTCTTGAGGTTTTACAGAATTGCATATTAATCAGTGATGTAATGCTTTGAGAAGTCATGCGTCAAGGAACTTAGCACCGAGTGTTGTCAAAGGAGTGATGAAGTCCTGCGGTAAATAGGCCCTATCCACGGAGGAGTGAGTGCATTAAATTAATACATGTTCTCAGTTCATCAGGACGCCAATGTCCCGGTGTGGAATCCTTCAAGATCTGGATTCTATACATTGTGTAACTAATCAACGCTTAGAATCTTGACGCATAACTCATAAAATTACGCTTCTTATATTGTGACCGTTCTTTTATAGTGCCTGAACATTTTGAAACAACCATAATACCATGTGCAATTCTCTTTAGCACCGTGCCATAAAGATGAATCTTTATTGAAAATAATAATAGATGCCCCCAAGTCGTTATAGGAAAACTTTCCAAACATTCATTTTTCCATTCATTGATCCCCTCAATTGTGGTTCAAAAGCAAATAGTTCCTGATTTATTGAATTGAAAGACTTTGGGACATCATTGTGCTATGCCAAAGGTGAACTTATGTTACATTCACTGCCAAAAAGTCTGCCTTATTGCTATCCTGGTTTGAACAACGGAGTCATCTGTTGTGAAAATGTGAAGATTTCAAACTTGTGAATTGGATGTTGACGAAACGGTATGTTTTGTATGGCATACATATGTATATATTTTTTCTGATGATGTCTTTTGATTACTATTAAAAAAGTTGTTGTCTTGAAGTCAATCGTTTGCAAGCATTTGATTGATACATATAATTTATTATATGTTAATTTTATTGCTACAATATTTTATTATAGTTGGGTATTCTACAAAATATACCTACTAGGTTTCCATATCATCTGGTTTTCTTCGCGTGCATTGTAATGTGTGTTGTTAATTGTTGTGATTGATAATATGAAAATTTTATACATATTTATGTGTTGGATTTCTTAGCGTACGAAGAAAAGACTGACAAATAGTAGATGTTGTAACGAAACTCTTGCATACATAATATTTGTACCTCACCACTTTAGATAAAAAAATAATGGGAATTTCTGGAATTTAAGTACATATGATTAGATGTACAAACATGGTCCAAATTTACCTTTGAAAGTATAAACAATGTCATTTTCACAATATCTATTTCCATTGTTTGATCTTAATACATCTTACTTTATTTAGGGGCTAGGCCGCAAAGAACGTTTAGTAGAGGTATCTCATTCTAAATGGGAATCATGTATTCAACCAAAACCTTTCTACATAAATACCAAGACACTGGCAGTTGAGATGGCCACCGATCACGTTCAAACATAATTTCTTATATTGTGGTTGTTTATTTATTTACTCAAGTTTGTAGGCTTTTAATTCAACGCACACTTGAGCGCAATGACAGGCCGGCCGCGCCGATCTGCCAATATTGCGATGAGGTAATGCAGATTTGCAAATGAAATTCGGCTGGTTGTAGAAGTTGTGACCAGAGTTGTACGCAGTTGCTCGCCTAGCCCGAGATGGGAAAAATTACACTTGATGATCGTAGTTTGATTGTATCACATATTTTTCTTTCTGTGGAGCTCTATTTGTGTCAATATATAATAGTAAGATCCGCTGTTGTTGTCATGAGTCTTCCATTTTATAATTATTGAACTGTTTTTTATTTAAACGTCGAAACTTGTAGGTAGTTCAGATTTTGAAATGTGTATTCATTATTATTTAGTACCTTTATCTTAAAAAACATATCCAAACAAACAAGACGCAGCTCGGAGCACAAAATGAATGCATTCATTGATATTGAATATGCTAGGAACGCCACCACATAAAATAGATTTTTAAATATACATGTACCAGTTTGGCATGGTGTTCATACTTAACACCAGTGGTGGCTCGTGACTTTTGAGTGAGCCAGAGTGCTAAGATTGAAAAATATGACATTGATGTTGTTGAAGCCGAAAATGATTTTTTTTTTTCAAAATTTCAATCTTCATAAAAAAAAATTGAAATTTTGAAAAAAAATAAAAACCATTTTCGACTTCAACAACATCGATAATGTCCTATTTTTCAATCTTAGTACTCTAGCTCACTCAAAAGTCACGAGCCGCCATTGCTTAACACTGATGTGGGGTGATCTCCTTTATTCTGTATCAATATAATGCAAAGTTATTTACTTGATCTTGCCGGTAATATTGAGAAGTATTTAAGGCACAGGTCAGGGAACTAACTGTTATAGATTATTTATAAAATAAATAACTTGCAAAGACGCAAAAGGGTATCAGTATTTTATTTATCGAAAATACTACTTGTGATTTGAACACTCTATTTTTACACGCAGGAATACTGTGCAATGGTTCAATTGGGGCGTGTTGTATCGGCATTGTTTGGACTTTTGTAACAAACATTTTGCATTAGAAAACAATGTACCTTCTTTTAAATTGTTTTTTATTGGGTTAAGCCATGTGCTTTTTTTCCTTTTTGAACAAACGTTTCGGACAAACTTGGAGTGTCCTTCGGGATGGTAAAAATTAACAACTAAAAAACTAACTATGTTTACCATTTAACCCCGAAAAACCTATTTTGCTTTACGTTTGATTCTGTAATACTGAAAATAACTACATGTGTCTGAAAATTATTTTTTGCCTGTCCTTACGAAATTATTTTAACTACCCTTAGTTAAAAAAAATTATGTCAATTGGCTAACTGTTTCACAATCGCTGATCGAATCGGGGTGAAAACAAGTATCTTTTAGCATTCCAATAATTTTTCATAAAGAACTAAAAAGAGAGTGGTATTTAATCAGATGCGTTGCATTTAAACCAATTGCCCCGTCTTAAAGTCACAAATAATATTATCAATGTACATATCTACATGAAGTCTGTGTGTGAAGAGACAAAGGGGTTGAGTAATAGAGTTTAATCGAGTCACCCCTGAAAAACACCAACTCATTAGTGAATCATTATTAAAACGTTAGTCTACTCATCCCTTTCTTTCTCACATATTTTGTTCCAATATTAAGAAATACTAAATATTTTTTCTAAACTTATCACTGATGCTTCACGGGTGAAAAAATTTATTTAGCATTCTTAAATTTGATTTATCTTCATAAAGCATATTGACCTGAGAAGTGAGTCGAAAATCTTTATAAATATTTACCGCTGTGAACACATTATAAACACACTTATCTTTAACAATCTAACCCCGAGTTCGTTACCAGGGAGTAATGACATATATTTGTGAATAAGAATGATTTATTTTTTGCAAAGTTTTAATTTAACAAGTGACTCGCACAAGAATATTTATATTTTTTATTACATTTCAAATAATTTTATTTAGATTAGATATTATGTCGACCACATTATATTTCAGATGAGAAATATAAAATTTTTGAATATAGCGAAGATGCATGTAACATTAATGTTTGTACAATAAACCTAAATATTTTATAATGATTGTTTTATTTCACTCAACAATCAACAGTGACGCCCTTAGAACAGCAGGTTGCAACATTCCTGACATATGTAAAGAAGCTTTCTCTAGTGCTCATCCCGGAACAGATGAATGATGACCGATGGAACGTCGTTCTAGTGGTGATTAATTATTAACCCCCTGTTAAAGCCAAAAACTGGTTGTCGTGACTGGGAGATGCTTAATACGGTTTACTCCTGTCTCGCCAGCCAACGTATCGTACAGTGTGGTTCCAATGAAATTATTGATGAATTCTAGGTTCCAGCATTTTTACCAAATAATTTGTCATTTGGGTCTTGGGCATGGAAGTGCGTAAACATGAAAAGGAAAATAACCAAATATAAAGTATTATGCATCTACCACGATTTATTTCATACAAAATTTGGAATAATATGTTTCAAAATGGAAAAGCAGGAAAGTACATTTTTTTGTTGTTAATTTTACAAATAGCGAAACCAAGAAGAAAGTTTTTTGATTTGATAATAAATATTTATATTAAAAAACAATGATAATGTTTTTTTCTAATATTATTTTAAAAGAAAAATAATAACAATATTAACCGCCCTACCCATACGAACGTACGCAATACGGCTGCTATATTATCGCCCGAACGCAACAAGCCGTATCCCGTACATTCGGATACAAAAAAAGCTATACCCAAAACCCACGAAACATTTGAATGAGTCAAGTTTGTTCCTGCTTTATCTCGTATAGTATTTCAACGGGTGGGTTCGGATATTTTCGTCTCTCCCTTACAAGTTACGTCAATTTATTTGTTGTTTTCCAAATAGCAAAACTAAACAAAAGGGTTTTTTTTGATAGCGGATATTATCATTAAATCAAAAAACATACATATTATGTAAAAAATAATTTAATTGTTTAAAATAAAAAAATAAAAAAAATTTATATTAAATGACAAGCAATTGAAGACTTCATATTTTACACTTTATTTAATTCCTCCATTTTGGATTTTGGATATGAATATTATAAAAATAATAAGTGTGCTCTAAGGCAGACATATTTTGAAACACGGGTTGTATGTTTTTGGCTAATTTAATTAATATATACAGTTTTTGAATTAGTATGAAAAAAATATTTTTCACTTTTGTTTTGTATTTTAAATACGTATTTGTTTAGTTTTGGCATAATTTTAACTTAAGTTCATGAAAGAAATTAGGGTATTCACGATCAAACCAATTATCAATACGGATATTATAATAATGTTAATACTCAATACTATTATTATTCTTAGAGTTGAAGTTTCTAAAAAGGTACATACCTTTTTACTTATGTTTAGTTATGGTTTACCATGAATAGACTATACAATTATGTACGGTGAAGCTCATCTTTGTTTTGACTTATGATATTCTAACCTCAAAACTCATCAAAAGACCGGTCATAGATTTAGAGCATTTTTGCGGGCTTTGAAAAATTTAAAATTATTTTAACCCTTTTAGTGCTGAGCTTATTTTCACATATTTTGAATAAATTGCTAATGGATTTTTGAGAAAAGTACCTTATTAATTAAGTGTGCACAGAATCTTAATTATTTTCCTCAAATGTAGATGGATTTTCGTAATTCTTTCTGTTATGTGTAAGGGACGTATCAAACTACTCAAATGAAACATATTTTTTACTATAACTTTATACGTGCGCGTGCCAAGACACGTCCGTACAAGTCGATCGATACCTATAATCAAACTGCGCAATAGTCGGTATTCCGACGCTCCGCACTTTATACGCATTAATAGAGAGTCGATCTATCGACGGTTCGCACTCTAAGGTTAACTATTAAAACTAAGTTGTGAAAAAAAAATATCCTGGAGTTCCTTTTTGGGATTATGATTTATTTAGAATAGACGAGCTATACAGGGCTCAAGGTTTGCATCGCACGTGTGCATTTGTGCAAATAAAAATCCATCAAAATTCTGAATTCTTGTAAAAAATTAATAAACATCAACACAGACATAACCATTCTACAAGAAGAAATGAAATAAGACTTCCCCTGCGAAAGTAAACAAAATCGCAAAACTCATTACTAACTACAAATGAAAACTCATTACTATATAATGAGGAATGAACTGCGCATAATTTGAATGATCAAAGGCTCGACAGAATTCAGAACTAAACTTAAAACTCATATTTTCAGACAATCATATCCATAAATGGAAGAAATGCACCAGTAAATTGCTTAGCTAGGCTAGCCGGTTAGTGCTTACCTAAACTCACTTTTAGTAAAAGTAAAAAAAATTCACGCATCGGTGCGGAAATGCGTCCAAAGCCCGCAATACTGTCAATAACTAAAAGTGTCAAAAAAATAAAAATGTCAATATCCATTTATTTCCGTTTAATATTTTTGCAATAGTAAAAAATCTGACTGAATACCATTGATTCGTTCGGACTACCCTATACATATAAGGTACATGCATTATTAAATATATCGCTAATCAATGTTTTTCTACAAAATATTAATTCCAAAAATGTTTTTGATGTTGTGACTTGTGTTTTCTGGTGAAAGATTTCTCATTTCGTCTTTTTCTGTCAATTTTTAACCAAATAATTCGTAAAAAATGTTGCTAATCAGAGCGCCGCGAAGACACGTCTACCCGCTGCCACCTCTGGGCAGCTAGTGGCGATTTGACCAGTGTAAATAAGTATCGCGCTAACTAGATAAAATGGGCAAATGCGAGTTCGTAAATTTATTAAAATATTGCACTTTTTCAATTATTATTTTCTTTCTAAATATGTCAAATTATTTAATATCTAAGTGAGTAAAAAATTCTGAAATATATCAATTAGTACGTTCGTAAACAAATACACAAATTGAAGGAGTTTCGTAGCAAAACACGTGCTCGGAATTTTTTATTAATGATTTTATTTAAAGTAAAATTGACTTTCCGAAAAGTAGCCAAGCTAGATAATGTATTGATTTATAATACTGTATCGTTAGGTGATACGTTAACGTTCGTTTGAAAATGTAAAAATCTGCACAACGACCAACGGAAGAACTTTATTACATAAAAATATATTTATAATTTTTCAAAATTTCAAACTAACTATGCTAAATAAAATAACAATCTTTCAAAATCAATTTGTTTTTTTGTGGAAAAGAGTCGACACGTCTAGAATTCGTTTCAAAAATGACTATTTTTCAGTTGTGGCTGGTTATATCGCCTTAAGGCAGTGGATCTCCAGCCGCTGGCCATGTTCGTTGATGAATGTAGAGGTTTTTTATAAAATGAACTATTTTATAATTATTTTTTCACAAAAACATATTGAATGTGTAATGTAAAAAATGGCATTACAATGATAAAATGATTGGGTAACTGAGTCACCCTTCATGGCAACGAAAGTTTTATTATGCATCTTGCATGTGTGTGTGTGTTATGAGACAGTATGAGTATCAGAAGGGAGACATCCAATAAAACACCCCAGGAAAAGTTGGAGAAAGCGACTCCAGAGGTCGCTGACGTAGTCCAGAACAGGGACGCACGGAGGTACTTGTCAAAGCGATGGGCCCCCGACCCGTATGTTTTATGAACCTTTTATTAAGACGTCACAGCTGATTGTGGTGTCGGGTTAAGTGTGTCTATCATAAATCCTGGGTAAAGACAAACACCAGAGCTTGTGACACGATACCACATCTTTTATTTTTATTTATTGCCTTAAATTTAAACTTAATAATAATTAATGACATACATTCCCACAATATAATATTATTTAACTAATGTGAACAGGTTCTGCATATTTTATTATAATATAATATGTACACTAAAATATTCCTAATCGAGTACTGATTGTTAATATTTGTATCTCATAAGTGTTGCCACTCGTGATGTGATCTTTCTCTAATCAGTTTCCATAGGATTCAATGGATTTCCAAACATTCTTAGTAGACCCAAATCTTCTCTATATTACAAATCTTAAACAGGCCAACGCATGTTTCTTTTGCAGCAGTTACCAACTAGTTTATATTTGTATTTTTGTAAGGAAACCCATTGAAGGATTTCACCCTCGTGTTAATTGGATATGTTGTATTTCGTACGGCCGACTTTTAATAAGCATTTCCGTATGCAGCAGACACATCCAGAAATATCATTGGTCTCATCGAGGCGCTTGCTCAGCTGGGGGAACAGTGCTAGTTTGGGCTTCATGTCAATCACTGGAAAATATTCAAATTAAATTAGATGTGAAAAATGCGTTTGAAAATTCTTTAGTAGATATGAGAAGCTTACGTAGCATAATGGTCTATATAACTTTTTACCAGTAAAAAACAAACTTACATCTGTATTTATTGTTACTCTTAGTTCTAGCAATGGTGATTATGTGATCTGGATGGGATCGTTTTTTAGAGGTGAAGAACTCCAACATGATCAAGATCTCCTCAGCGTCCGGGGGGCCTTCTATTGTAAAGTACATCTTCAACTTGTCCTTATAATAGTCCTTTGCTTGGATGAAAGCTTTGTAGGTGTTTTTCACTTCGGCGGAAAATGCCTTTTTCACTAGAAAGAGATTGCAAAGGTTTATAATTCTGAAGGACTGAGTAATTGGATCAATGGTTATTTATGATTTTAAACGAACACGAGAATTCGGGTTATATTGTAAATAAGCAATTACCCAGAAGTAATAGAAACAAATAGGGCGTGTCAATAAAACGCTATTAATTTAGATACTGTAAGTTGCATATTCAACGATAATGGTAAATATTAAATGACTTACGTTGAGTTAATTCACTTGCTTCCAATTGAAAGGCTTTGACTCTGTCGTTCATTCCTTCAAAAGAATCCTTTATTTGATTATTTTTATTGGAAATTTCAGCTATTTCATTTCTAATTCTTTCACTCTCCAACTTCGCTTGATGTAAAACCTTTTTACTGTTAGACACTCGTTCTTGTTCACTTTTAACACCCCTCTTCGATGCGTCGTCAACAAAAGACAAGTGGGAATGAACATCTTTAATCAAACCAGTTACTTCTTTTCTAAATTCGATCAAGGGTTCGTGATGCTTTCTTCGAAATAACTCTTCACTTACGGGTAAGTGGTTCCACTCCACGACACTTTCAAATAATATGTATTTATGCGTCATATTTAGGTCTTTGTTGACTTTAAACTTCAGATTAACAAAGTAATGCACAAAAATAATTTTATTTCGAGTGACAGCGATAATTCAAACATAACGGCCATTTCAAAACAAACATTGCTTTTTCTATGGAGTCGACTTGTCGCAAATAGTGATGGGCATAATCGATACTTTTTCATAATCGGAATATCATATGTCGAAACATCAAAATGATCAAATAATGTGATATAGCCTTGATATGACGGTGCGTCGGGCAGTTGGTATTATTCTAGGAATAACGCAAAAAGGGAGGAATAGAAAAGCGATCTTAGGTAGTTACAAGTAATTTATTTTGATAGTCGTGGGGTTAGTCTTAAAACTAGAGTAAAACTTAATTAGACATAATAAATTTAATAAAACTAGATACGCAATTACTTAATTCTATTGTTAAAGTCTTTGTAATTAAAATTAGAGGTTCACTGGTTTAGGCAATTACTTAATTCTACTGTTAAAGTCTTTGTACTTAAAATTAGAGGTTCACTGGCTGACATTGTGGGAGGAATTATGATTAGAGTCAGGCACTTCCCTTTTTGGTGATGGATGTCCAGGGTCCAGTGGCTGCGTTGTATGTAGAGTCCTCGCGTTCGCACTACGTATTCGTGTACCTCCGGATCGGGAGTAGGTGCAACGCGGCGATAATCAGAGGCCTGGGTGGTCTCCGATGTTGATCTCCGAAGGGCGAAGATCAGTTACTTCCTTCTGGGATGGAAGCGTAGAATTCCCTCGTCGTCAGAGGACCTGGGCGGCCAAGAAATAAAAAAGGGACTACGGATCTACCTACAAGGTCAGGCGCACATAAACTGGGATACCTACTTGCCCACAATCCTCGGGACTCTACGCGACCGTCAGAATGCCGCCACCGGTATAACACCGAGACAAGCCCTGCTAGGTTACGACCTGTCTCGACCCGGCGAATGGATGGTGCACACATCCGACGAATTTACTGAGCCGGCCACTATTGCACGCGAACGGGAAGTCCAAGACCAAGCAATCAGGGACTCCCAGCGCAAGTACAGCGAGGGCTACGCCCCACTGGTTGAAAACCGATCTACTTACGAGACGGGCCAAGGGGTCCTGATGAAGGAACACCCTCAATCGAACTTAGCAGCGGGATTCCACGCCGGCTTTGCCCCCAAGTGGAGTGGACCTCACAAGGTACTGATGCCAACGGGTCGAGGAAATGTCTATTGGATCGAACGCCAAGGGAAACCAAGTAAGGTACACGCAGACCAGCTGCGACCGGCACCTGCGCAGGAAGAACAGAGGCTAGACGAAGCCTAATTTAAAATCCTCCTAGTTATAGACGGACCATATATATACGTGGAAAAAAAAACCCAATGCAACCTTCCACGACTACGCAATTCTCCAGGATTAGTATTAAGTCATATTGTTTAGTTATTTTGTCATCATGTTAGCTTAAGTTTTAGACGTACAAAGAGATAGTGTTTATATTTAATTAAGTTTTAATAGCTAGTAGTTAATATAAATTATACGTTGTGAATTCAGTCAAAAAAAACGAGGGGCGATTGATATAGCCTTTTGTAATCACCTAAAATAAATGACCGAATTCACCGAAATATTTAGATTTAAAATGTGCATTTTAAATAATAGGAATTCCCAGATTAGACCGGCCATAAAATGAATTTAGTACAAAGGCTAGCCGAGCCTATTGTTAGGAAAAATCGTAACTAAAATAATATAATCTTAACTGCTATTTTGGGAAAGCCCGCAATTCCGTTGGAATTTTATGAGACGGCAATAAACACCTCAAAGGAATTGAGCCGAACGACGGAACAAAGGCCGCTGAATAATGCGGATTAAAAGATAATACCTACAGGTAGACAGGTAGACAGAAGGACAGTGGGCTCTAGGAGACAGTCGATTGCCAGAGTCCGCCCAGGACGGAGAGTCGAGTGAAAGCTTCCACCGAGGAAGCACGAGTCGCGTGCAGTCTTCCACCGAGGAAGCACGAGTCGTTGTAAGAGTCCGCCCAGGACGGAGAGTCGGTTGCAGTAGTTCGCCCAGGACACACAGCCAAGTGAAACCTTCCGCCCAGGAAGGTTCCTATTCTCGCTCCTTGGAGAGGCCGCCCAGGTCCTCTGACGACGAGGGAATTCTACGCTTCCATCCCAGAAGGAAGTAACTGATCTTCGCCCTTCGGAGATCAACATCGGAGACCGCCCATGCCTCTGATTATCGCCGCGTTGCACCTACTCCCGATCCGGAGGTACACGAATACGTAGTGCGAACTCGAGGACTCTACATACAACGCAGCCACTGGATCCTGGACATCCATCACCAAAAAAGGAAGTGCCTGACTCTAATGATAATTCCTCCCACATTGCCTAAGCCAGTGAACCTCTAATTTTAAGTACAAAGACTTTAACAGTAGAATTAAGTAATTACCTAAACCAGTGAACCTCTAATTTTAAGTACAAAGACTTTAACAGTAGAATTAAGTAATTCGGTATCTAGTTTATTGAATTGTCTAATTAAGTTTTACTCTAGTTTTAAGACTAAACCCACGTATATAAAAATAAATTACTCGTAACTACCTAAGATCGCATTTCTATTCCTCCCTTTTTGCGTTATTCCTAGAATAATACCAACTGCCCGACGCACCCGTCATATCAAATGTTCCAAAATGTTTTCCTTTTAATTCATAAAATAAATTTAATAATGTTATTTTTAAATTCCACAAGCATATTAGTTGTTATTATTGTGTCACAATAAATGATACAACAAAGTGAATTTACTGTTATCGAAGATGTATTATTTACATTTTACAAAAGAAAAAATACAATGCAAAAAAATCTAGATAAACTGCTTTTTTTAGTTTATCTAATGGAAGCTTGTTATTCAAAACTCAAAATTTACAGGTAAGGTTACAATATATATATGTAAAAATATATATAACAAACTTAAAACATAAATATTTCTCAAGAATCTCATTGAAAAATATTTCTCTATCTATATATTTTTACTTTATACAAACACGAAAGTGTAAATAAGAGACTAAAGTAAGAGAAGGAGTGTACTAAGTATAGAGTCCCACCAGAACACTTGGGTCCAGGGTGCACTGATTAAGCTAGAATTTGAAACACGTGCTCTAACGACGAGAAGGAGAATATAATTTAATTGGGCGGTATACATGGTAAAGGAATGGATTGAGCGTTGGTTTTTATTTCTTGTTTCCTGCTTCTTCTTGTTTCCCGCCTCTTCTTGTTTCCCGCTTCTTCTTGTTTCAGTTTCTAACTTCCCACATTTATGTTTTGGTTTTTCTTCTCGTCGCTTCTCGCTTCTTCTTGCTTCTCGTTTCCAGTTTACCGATATTTCATGCTACCCGCTTCCATTTTTCGACTCTAACTCAAAAAAGAAATTTAGAATCTAAATTATATTTAAAAATCAAATCAAAAAAATTGACTTGAGTCGTTTTTCTTCTGGACGTTTTTGTTTACAATAAACTGTCTAATTCAAAAGTGAAGCATAACCTTAAATCTGAATGCATATTGCTATAATTGTTTAAAAATCAGCATATATCCAAAAAAAAAATTTTTAAATACGTACGAAATTGATAAAATTTGTCAACAGACCATAATACCTTCAGTCATTTCAGTAGTGCATTTGAAAACGTCCTTAAAGTTAGACAGGAGTTTCGTAGCTTGAAATTCAGTTAAACAGCGCCAGAATACACAGTAAATAACTTCTCTAGTTCCACTGTTCATTGATCTATTCATTTGAAATGATTTATAACTATTAATTAATAACTAAAGTAAGCAACAATGATCGGGTATGATATCTTTTGAAAAACGACAAGGAAATGTCAAAGACCTTGGGGTTGCCATGAAATGACATGCTTAGTTCGGAATTTATTATTTGTCAAGAATATTATGCCAGGCTGTACATATTTTTATAAGTAGGAATAAAATACCATTGTTTTGTTTATTGTTTGAATAAAAAAAATAAAACAATACAAATGTCAATGAATGAAAAAATAATCAGAAATATGTTGTGTAAACCTATGTAATATAGTAAATGAATGTGTTTATCGCGATGCTTAAATATGCATTAACACGATTTTCTTAATATGCACAAAAAATTAATAAAAAACCGCTTTTTATTAGTTTAATTAAAACTATTTCAGTCACCGGAGAAGCAAAATCACGCATTTTATTTGATTTAAAGTTTCGAATTTTTGTGTGGCTAAGGTTTTTTTATTATTTACGAAAAAACCCAAGCTAAGAACTTAAAAACCTATTTTAAATTGTTTTTTTTTTAATTTTTATAATAATAAAAACCAAGAAGAAAAAGACGTGTTTATATGCATATTTACCTCACGATGTTTATTTTAAAAAGTTCTCAATATGTGGGCTGTAATGTTTTTAGAAATAGTACATAAAATAAGAAAATACATAACAATTAAATAATTTTTTTTTGCTGATACATAAGCAAACTGATTATAATAATATATTAAAATTTCGCTCAGTGCACACAACCTAAAAAAAACCGTCTGATTTATGATGAAGTATCATCGGACGGGACGCATAGATAGATCCGCACCGTGCGCAGATTTAAAAAAAATAACTTCCCCTCTTCATCCGCGAGAATAATGTTTTTCATCGATTCCAGAAGACAAAAACATTTTATACGCAGACAAAATGTGTACGGTAACGCCCCTTTTTTTCTTCTTTTTTTTATGTAAATGTTTTCAAAAAACAGTCGCAGGCGGTATCGGAATCGAAACATAAAGTTTTATTTGTAGTCACCTGAACAAATAACCACAGAAAAACTTAACTGTCATTATAATTCTATATTATTTTTGTCATTCTTTTTGCGGCATAACCTGAAAAATACGAATAAAAGTTTGGCTACAATTTTTAAACTGTGAAAATGACTGCTAATGATGTGTATGATTCAGCGTACAAGGGAGATTTTAACATGGTGAAAGTTCGCTTAGATGAAAGTGGAAATGCTCTGTTAACAAAACCAGATAGTGTAAGTAAAAAATGGTTCCCATTATTTAATTATTGTGCAGGACGACTGTTAATACCCAAATAGAAACTGTTCCAAAGACGCAAGTTTCACAATACAGAAACAATATGACTCTTCATCGAGTTCTTAAGAGGTGATGACATCATTTCATTTGATAATTTAACTAGTCGCAAAAGTCATCCTTCGTAAATAATTTTTTATTTTACTATTCCAGAGTGGTGGATATTCTTCTAGCATTAACCCCCAAATTTATGTCACTAAAGTAAAGCTCGGAATTTACAAATGGAACTTCAAGATAAACTTCTAGAACGCCGTAATTACCCGATATGCAAATTTTGTATCTGTTAAACGCAGGCGTATCCAGTTGGTAATATCAAAAAATCGTTTCTCTGAATATAAGTAGTAATTCTGGGAGAATTGATAGATTTAAACAATTTTTATTGATATATAAACACATTTACAATAACATAATGTGAGAGGACGGACTGCCAAAAACTCAATCTTGGCATACACTTCTTGCTTCATTCACATTCATACATTGTCTCATACATTCACTTTTATTATTTTGACTTCTGACATGGCCTGACTCAAGTATTTGATTCACTTGATTGTGCCATGTCTTCCTCGGGCGTCCCCGGCTTCTTTCATTAATATTCGCATCATATATTATCCTTGCACTCCTTTCTTCTTTCATTCACTCTACATACCTAAACCATCTAAGTGTCTCTTTCTTAATCTTACTCATTACACTTCCACCAGCATTGCATTCTTCACGAATCTTAACATTTTTCACACAATCATACATGGTTTTATCACTCATTCTCTTCAGAGATCTCATTTCTACAGCATTCAGTCTACTTTCATCCTAACCTCTGCCAGTTCCATGTCTCACTTTCATACATCAGGGTAGGTATCAGCAATACAAAAACATTGTTTTGCCAAAAACAAGTAAGTTATTACGAAAATAGTCTCAGGTAGGCTGCATGCAAATTTACTCACAGCACACTACGGAAGTATTAGACCGCGGGCGTTTGGCATTCCAAAGGTCAACAATTAATTTGTTGCTGGTTAGAAATGAAGCTATGTAATAAGACCTATGTAAAGTTACCAATTTGCAGACTGGATACTGTTCGTTGGGACACTTGATGTTTTTTAGTATATACGTTTCGAAGGTATTAAAGTTTTTCTTTGTGGTTTCAGAATGGGCGCCTGCTCCTGCATTGGGCGGCCGTGGGGGGCCACGATGAGTTGGTGTCTCATCTGCTGGAGCTGGGCTGCCCAGTGGACTGGAGCGAAGACGCGGGGGCCACTCCACTGGTGTTGGCCGCGGCTGCCGGCAGGGTCACCGTAGTGCGCATCCTTGTGTCCAAGGGAGCCAAGGTGGACCACCGGAATAATATGGGCCATTCGGCGCTGCAGTACGCCTGTTCTAAAGGATGGAAGGAGGTGAAACATAGTAAAATATAACATTGAAATGTTTTTGGTGATCAAATTTGAATAGGCAGGTATTTCCCCACTACATTCAGCTTCACACATAAGAAAGAAAAAATAAGCTATATACCCTAAGGCATATAGTACAGAATTTTTCACTAAGCATACATTTTTCTCAAAAGTGAGTAGGTCGGTACCTGCTGTGAGTATCGAACTCAGTCTGTCTGTCAACAATGGGCAATCTTCACCTTGCAGGCTGCAGCCCAGAGCATCTCGGTGGAACTGCACCAGACTAGTGACATAGATTATGAAGCCTAGAACCTCTGCTACATTTTCCATCTCTTGCCCCGGATTATTAAATTTAATATTATTTTTAGGCGAGATTCGCGTTATTTTTTGTATTTTGCAGCAACAAAGTGAAAGGATACCATTTTTTTTTTCTAGAATATTTTTATTTTACTAAATAGAAAATTTGATGACAGTACGTTGCATTTTCGATGTGAAGTTAGCTGCGTTCCATTTTACGGCTATTCAAGTTTGTCAAAACCATGTACAAAGAAATATTTTGATTGTATAATATAATTTTTTTAATTTTAAAATACCAGAAAATCACGTGAAAAATATGAAAATTAGCATTATTTGCCCGATAATTATGCATTGTTTATTTTTGCATAAAAATAACACATATTTCTCGTAAAAATTCGCATTTCCGATAATGCAACAATGGGCAATCTTCACCTTGCAGGCTGCAGCCCAGAGCATCTCGGTGGAACTGCACCAGACTAGTGACATAGATTATGAAGCCTAGAACCTCTGCTACATTTTCCTTCTCTTGCCCCGGATTATTAAATTTAATATTATTTTTAGGCGAGATTCGCGTTATTTTTTGTATTTTGCAGCAACAAAGTGAAAGGATACCATTTTTTTTTTCTAGAATATTTTTATTTTACTAAATAGAAAATTTGATGACAGTACGTTGAATTTTCGATGTGAAGTTAGCTGCGTTCCATTTTACGGCTATTCAAGTTTGTCAAAACCATGTACAAAGAAATATTTTGATTGTATAATATAATTTTTTTAATTTTAAAATACCAGAAAATCACGTGAAAAATATGAAAATTAGCATTATTTGCCCGATAATTATGCATTGTTTATTTTTGCATAAAAATAACACATATTTCTCGTAAAAATTCGCATTATCGGAAATGCGAATTTTCCAGGTATCTATCAATTGAATAATCTTGTATTTCTCATTCCACATAATATGCCAAAGGTATTAGAGTTATCTTCTATTTAATCTAGTAAAACTTCACAATTCTTGGCTATTCGACGAAGAATCTCCAAACTGGTTACCTATCAGTTCAGGTAATTTTGAGGATGCATCCAATATATATTTCAAAGGGTTCCATCTTTCGTGTTAATGCCTGGTTTAGTGTCCAGGTTTTCATGCCGCACAAAAGAATTGGGTAGTAAGTACAAGCTAAAAATAAAGTATATTGCATTATATTCCAGGTGGCCCAGTTTCTGGTCGACAATGACGCCAACGTGAACGTGGCGGACCTGACCGGGGCCACCCCACTGCACCGGGCCGCGGCGCAGGGCCGGGTACCCCTGGTGCAGATCCTGCTGGAGCGACAGCCCACCCTAATCGTAGATGCAAAGGACAACAGCGGGAACACGGCTTTGTAAGAACTACATGATATTTTAGGAATTAGTAATTCTGTGAGTGCACATTTGAATGTATTTTTGCACATCGATAGCTGTTCAAACTGTTTGGAACACCCGCCCGTAGTCCCCTCTTATCCCACAGGAGCCCTGCGATACTTTACATCACTCCACAAGCAAGAATCTATTTAAAATGATTTGCTTGTATCTTTGTGTAAATCATTATGATTTAACAGCATGCTAACCGGTTTCGACATAGCCGTATCTTTTTTAGGCAGATATGTGTATATTCAGTTCTTTAATTTACAGACATTAACCTGCCGAAGAAATATTGCTGATTCCGTAATGTTATTTAAAATCGCACGCAACCTAGTTGATAGCCCTGATCTTCTCAAACGCCTACTATTTCATATCCCAAATCGCAACAGCAGACAGCCACTTACTTTTTATATCCCTCATTGTAAAACCAATTCCAAACAAAACTCGTTTATCTACAGATCTACACTCGTTTAACTTAAATTATTACCATATTGACATTTTTAACTCAACTACACGTGATATTAAATTAAAATCCATAATGCGACCACTCTCAAACTAGTTAACTTAAACCATCTTTTTACCTTTATCCCACTCCTATGTTCCCATCCACCCTCCCGACTGACATTGTTTAAGCTAATTGATGAAAAACTGTACATTGTCACACTATACTCATAGTATTTATCATCAGCAGAGAAAAATTTATAATTGGCATAATTTATTGTTTATATTATTATATATATGAAAATTATGGATTTGTTGTTAATTTTCCCAAAAAAAAGTAAATAAATGTACTAAATAAAGAAATACACTTAATTTTGTTTTACATGGGGATACGCTTTTCAGAAAGCCGTGTAAAGTCTCAGTGCTTTATGTATGGGAAAATGGGAGATTGGTTTCGTTGTAAAAAAATTATTGTGATAAATAATACTCTGATTACAACGAACACTTGGTTATTTATTAATAAGTAACAAGATACAAGGAATCTCAGTATAATGGATTTGGAGAGTTAGGAAACTAAGCTCCTTCTAATTCAATGATAATAATCTGTCTATCTAACCTCGAGAGGTTCTCAGGTATCACTCCTGTGCTGTCTTGTCGATAGTGCCAACTATGTGAAACAGTCGAAACTAATATATTACAAAAATCACTACAGGATGTTAACAAATAAAACATATCATTATTTATTCCTACCTTGTTATTCTCTCATAACCCTTTGTATGCTCCGAATAGTGTATGCACTTTTGTAACTCGGTATTAGAGCAGTTTACTTAATAATTTACAGCTTAATAATTTATTTTTTAAATCAATAAATTGCCTATTTGCTTAATCCTTTCGACTGAAATTTTTTTCCTTTAAATCTTGTATTTTCTGAACTTAGGGCTTACCTTCGGTTTCCTATGGAACTGGGAATATTTTTTATATTCTCCCTTCTTTTAGAAAACATAACCTTAATCGTGAGCTTCGGGGCTGTGTTATACCTTTGTTTCTCTAATGCACATTTATATCGAGCCATGCTGAAAGCAATATTGCTCTGAGTGTTTTAGCATATTCATTTATTAAATTTCTTAAAGTAAAAGGGTTAACTTTTGAGAACTATAAATTAAATCAAGTGAAACAACCAAACTTTGTTTTAACCACATTTATTTTTCACACCTACCGGTTTCGGAACAACCGTTCCATCGTCAGAGCAAAGTATATACTAAACAATATTACAAAATTATGGCTGAATATACATAATAAGTGTCACAGTGGGGTGGGGGAGTGACTAGGGATTAGTAAAGAGTCGGGGAAGAGATAGAGATTGAGGGAGGGGTGAAAGGAAACATATTTAAAATGGGGCTGTAAGATAGGTTTTTTTATTGTAATTGTAATCCCTTAATAATAGACTCATTATTATTGAGGGATTTCTTAATTTCTAAGGTTTCTAAATTATCTAAGTGTTTACCTTTACTATTAATGTGAAGTATATTGATCCCCGTATTTTTATCAAAACTATGATTGCTTGAAATAGTATGATTAGCGAATTTAGAAAAATTATTATTTTTAAGACATCGTACATGTTCTTTGATTCTAATGTCGAAATTACGGCTTGTTTTTTCAATATAAAAGGAGGAACAGTGGTTACAATTTAGGAGTGTGTCAATTTATGGTCTTTATCTTTAGTGTTCCTCAAAAAATTTCCAAGATTATTCCTTGTGTGGTTAAAACAAAGTTTGATTGTTTCATTTGATTATAATGGATAACCACAAAGTGATAACTTGATTCAATAGTATAAGTGAATTACCTAATCTATTACTTTTGTGAATATTTATGGTAAAAATATTTTTTTACAGACATTTGGCGTGTGAAGAAGAACGGGATGAAGTAGCCAGCCTGTTGGTACACGCCGGAGCCAGTCTGGAAACCTTGAACAAAGAGAAGAAATCCCCTTTAGAAATGTGTCCTGTTCGTTTAGCCAAAATTCTGAGTAATTTGTTATAAAATATTTCAATTTATGTATGTCTAATTTAAGGTTTATTTTGAAATACTCTAATAAGCACTATATATAATGTTAATTTCATGAAATTGTGAAGTTCACGTTTGATGATAATATTTTTTTACTAATAAAAATTT